>BQNB010032974.1:2519-50384 GCA_026074375.1 Tanacetum coccineum
TTAATTTTCCCTATTTTATCTCTATTATCAGTTATCACATTGAGGGCAATATTCAACTTAAGTGTGGAGGGGAGCCAAATAGGAAAAATTAATCATATCCCTCCATGTTTGCCCTACAAAAAAATTATATAAAAAATGCTCTTATTAAGGCAAATCCAACTGGATTGATATTATAGCTAACACAACCTTGTCTACTAAATTGTGAGAATTTTAAACCTTTAGAATATTCGGGTATCCACCTTTGATACCCAAGATAATTGATGCCTTTAGCTTGTTCGAGTTAATGTTTGAATGCAGTCATATGTGTCTATTCGGTCGTTACGAATGTGTACGTATGGTCTTTGTCTCCTTTTCTAGAACATTGGTATTGGTTGATAATTATATTAGAGAGAGCTGGTAATTTAAAAGCTCTAGAACTTATGCTTTATCATCATTTACTACACCGAAGCCTAATCTACTGCAAATTATGAATTTTGCAAGTCCCTGAGAGCACTCCCTTTAGTGCTAAGTTGCTGAAATCCCAAAGTTAAATGAAGAAGTTCTATGCCAAGCCTTATTTATCATATTTGAAAAAAAAATATGTGTGTTATAGAAGTTCAATAAACCTATAGTAGCTGTCTAGATTATGTCTATGCAAATTGAGTGTCTTACAAATATACAACCTTACCTGAGTGGCTGAGTGAATTAAAAAAAACCAAACACTATTCCTATGCGAGGTGCTATGTTATATGTCTATACCTGAAAAGTTACCTAATGTGCAATCTCTTATAAAATCTAATTTTCTCCACGTCACGATAAATGATTTTATTTTCTCGCTTTGATTGCTTGATGGCAAGCAATAAGATAAGTGTGGAGGGATTTGATAACGCCCAAATTATACATGTTTTCTATGCCGTTATTTGTATATATTTTATCATTTCTCGTGAACTTTCGATACTTAATAGTCTAAATTGCTTACAGGTTCACTTGAAGACACTACTAACTAAAAATCAAGAAATTACGTACATTGAAAGGCAAATACAAAGAGAAGAAAAGATTTCAAGATAAAAGTACAAGATGTGCGCCGCGCTCCACTATTGTACGCCGCACTTACCTATATAGTCGAAAACCGCCGCACTTATACCTAAGTGCGCCGCACTTTCACTTGTTCCATCGATGAGAAGAAAATAAATGAAGACTTAATGCAAATGCAATTAACTACTAAGTAACGGCCGCCAAATTATCTAGTGCGCCCACTTCTTCAGTCAACATTTAATACTATCATATATAAGCACCAACTACGCCACCAATTTATGTGAGCTCCATACTTTCACCCAAATTCAGCCTTAAATAAGATGAAATTTTCACTTTCAATTCATTCCTCATACACATCCACTACTCAATCTACAAAACTTCTTCACATACACCCAATGCTTTTTGTCCACACATTCCATAAAAAACACAAAAAACACCACTACCTTGAGAAAAAAACAACTAACGATCAAGAATGAAGATGGTGTCATCTTAGTTTATTGGAAATCATAAAGTTTAATGTTAAGTCACTTTGTTATCGAAATCCTTAACCATGAGAGGCTAAATCTCCTCCAAAGACTACTCGTGATGTTATTAAATAGAATCAGTCTTTCGTTGATCATGATCTCTTTTAATCTCAAGCTTAAAAGTGCTATTCCTATTATATCTTTAACTTGTCATTTTTTGAGCTAATCAACTTGAAGTATATCATTAATCATTACGGAATAGGTCCAAATAGACCCGTTAGTGAATCTATGTGGTTTAAAAAGATTAGTCAATGGTCTTTATCGTTTGTGCCGAGAAATCCACTTTCATAAATTGATAAACAAATAAGCTTTGATATACTAGTAACTGAACTATTTGAGTGACACATTTGGTCTGGTTAACTAAATATAAGTCTTGGGTTAAACAAGTTAGTTTGTGAAAACGTTTTCTGACGAGAAGTCCTTTTTATAAATTAATGCCCCATCTTTGAGGTCAAATCATTTCCAACACTTATAAGTTATTTTGAACTATTCGAGTAGTCATCCTTATTATCATTGGTAAAAATTAAAGTTACTTTTAAAATTGTTAAAGTCTATTTTCTTTTTGATTATTTGAACACTACTCAAATCCCTGTGGAACGACCTGGTCTTACCTAAAAAGGTTATACTACATACGTGTTATACTTTTACTCGTGTGTTTCCATATAATTATCCGGTATTTTCAGTCTTATAAATTTAAAGCTTTTGAAACACTTCATGGACGTAAAAAGTGCATTCCTGAACGGTTTTACCAATGAGGAGGTATATGTGGTACAACCTCTAGGATTCATTGACTTCGAAAAGCCAGATCATGTTTATAAACTCAAGAAAGCTTTATATGGTCTTAAACAAGCACCCAAAGCTTGGTATGATAGATTAAAAGCCTTTCCTATTAAACATGAATATAACATAGAAATGTTAGATAACACGCTTATTACAAAGAAGAAAAGTTCAAATCTCATCATCATTCAAATATAAGTCGATGACTTTATATTCGGTTTGACTCGTCAAGACAAGTGTGATGAATTTACCAAAATCATACATGACGAGTTCGAGATAAGCTTGATGGGTGAACTTAAAGTGTGATGAATTTGCCAAAATCATACATGACGAGTTCGAGATAAGCTTGATGGGTGAACTTAACTTTTTCCTTCGATTACAAATAAAACAAATGGAAGATGGCATCTTCTTTAATCAATCTAAATATATTAAAGAAATGCGTAAGTAATTTAGGTTAGAAGATTCTAAACCAATGAAAACCACCATGTCCTCGGATACTAAACTCACAAAAGACAAAGAATGTGAGTCGGTGGATAGTACCAAGTATCGAGGCATGATAGGTAGTTTATTATACCTAACGTCAAGTAGGCCCGATATCATGTTTAGTGTCTACCGTTAAGCATGCTTCCAAGAGGATCCTAAAACCTCTGATCTTGAAGTGGTTAAGCGTATCTTCTGATACATTAAAGGCACTACGTACTTAGGATTATGGTATCCTAAGGGGACCCGCATAGAAACCGTAGTATATGTCGACTCTAATCATGCAAGAGATTATGGGGACCGAAAGAGCACTAGCGGTATTTGTATGTTCGTGGGATGTTGTGTAACATCTTGGTTCTCGAAGAAACAAACCGCTCTTGCTATATCCATGACCGAAGTCGAATACATAAGCGCAAGAAAGGCATGTCAACAAGCACTATGGATGAAACAAGCTCTCATCGACTATGACATTTGACTCGACGGCGTTTCGATCAAGTGCGATAATAAAGGCGCGATTGACCTTAGCAAAAACCTGGTGCAACACTTGCGGACTAAACACATTAAAATTCGTCACCACTTTCTTTGGGACAATGTCCAAAAAGGACATATCTCTATCGAAAAGTCTCGTCCGCCGACAATATCGCCGACATCCTCACCAAACCCCTTAAACATGAATCGTTTAACTATCTTCGGCTTGGTTTATGAATGATGGAACACATTCCATAAATCGTTCTTTTTTTCTTCTAGTCTAGATTCTAGTCCGTATTCCATTCCGTGTCGTGACAACTTAATTACTTCATCCGAAGTATTTTAAGCATTTTTAATTGGCAAAATGCAAATTAAAACGTCACTCTTTTTGTAATTTTTTGTCAGAATTAGAGGCGGCCCCTATAAATAGGGAGGCCCTTGATTTAATCAAGTGGCCCCCATATCGATATGGGACCGCCACCAGACGGGGTATTATGTCTGTCTCCTCATTTTTGTTAAACTCAAAACCAAACACCCCCTTATGTGCAGACCTGCAACGAATACCACTTAAAACCCACAAAATCTTAAAATCAACCACGAAAACTCAAATTGAAGATAAAATCAACACCAATAATCAATCCTAACATCATAAAGATCATCAATTGTAAGTGATTTCATCTAATTTCTTCTTAATTCGTGTCTAGGGTTCATCTTGAACACAAAATCAAAATTGGGGTTTTTCATTTTTTCTTTTGATTATGTGCAATTAGGACTATAATAACAGAGTGTATAACTATTATGCTTCCCATAGACATAGGATTTGCATAATTGAGTGTGTTTGTTAAAAAATTTGGTATCAACAAAACCCCAATTTCATTCAAAATTTCTCAAGTTAGGAATTTCCTAAAAATATTTCAATGCATTGTTAATACACTCTAAAAACGTTTTTGCATTCATGCATAACGATCTCATGAACATCATTCGAAATATTTAATTAATGAGTATTTTTGACACGTTTGGATGAGCAAAATTGAATTAAGGAGTGTTGGGGTTAACTCACATGTTTTTATTTTAGAGTCAAGTTAGCCGCAACTTCACATTTGTTGCATATAGGCACACACTAGGCACAAAATTCTTATTAACAATACGATTTCACAATAATAAAACTCCATATTATTCTCTTTTTAGGTGACAATGCCTCGAGTAACTGGGTCAGATCACCAAAACACTCGTAACTATATTCCAATTATCTCAAATGAATTCAATCAACCTCTACAAAATTCTTTTAAACTTCTTAAAAAACGATACATTCATTAGGGACGGGTTGTAAATCAAGATTTTGATGATATGAATAACCGTAATGCTAAGTTTGGGTCAATCGGTTTCGAGTATCTTTCAAAAATAAGCGAGCAAATTGTTCCTCGCTTTATTCTTGAGTTCTATAGTCAACATCATTTTGAATATGATTCTGAGGGTCACTTCGTTGTTCATTCTTTCATTCAAAATAAACCATTCTCTTTCACTCTCGAAGAGTTTGGTCAAATTCTAGGTATTCCCTTCAAGGGTCGTTGTTCTTATTCCGACAAGTGGCCACTTGAATACTTGGATATCTATACTCCCTCAAATGGTATTTATCAAACCTCTCCTCCCTCTCCCAATGACATCAAATCCCTAGTTCAAATTGCTCGAAAGAAACCCCAAACTCGTATTCGTCATAAAAAAATCATTGATGTTGAAGAAAATGAAATTTTAAATCGTGAAATTCAATCTCATATGAAGTCTTGGGTTGAAATCATTTGTGAAAACGTATTTTGTCTAGGTAGTAACCGGGATCATGTCCTAGCATGTCTTTGTCACATGCTTTATTGCATCGCGACTTCCACAAAGTACAATCTAGCATTTCTCATTCTAAAATGAATGGAAGTCGTTAGGCGACAACATAAGGTCAATCTACCTTATGGAACGTTATTGACTAGATTGTTCAATCACATTGTGTCAATTTTTCCCGAGTTGTCGAATGATAGCTACATCTTATATGATCGTGTCATGTATCCCCTCGCTCCTCATTATGAGCGAAAGATACGAGCGAATCATGGCACCAAAAGATGTCGTCTTTCAAATTCTCCTTCTTCCTCTTCTGTCTTCGTTCATACATCATCATCTCATCACTTAGATGATAATAATGATGAAAATGAAGAAGTTACTCCTCGTTCTTGTACTCTGTAACCCTCTCGATTTGTCAACTCTTTGTCAAATGTTGTTCCCCAAATCTTCAAAAACCCACCGCATGAAAATCAAACCATGCACACTCAACAAACCAAAATCCTAAATCACCAAAGTCAATACTGAGATGAGCACCAGAACGGTTTAAGGTCAATTGGAAGAGCCCTCAAGAACGTGTTGAAGGGTATAAAAAAGTGAACAAAGTTGAAGACATGTTCGATACTTATTATTATTATTTCTTATTTAACTTACTATCCTATGCCTTGCTATGTGATATTATGGATTTGTTAGTAGGTTTTAAGGTACGTAGGTGAGCAATATAATTTTCCTTGGATGATCATTTAATTTTATCATCCTAAACTTTAGTTGAATGCTACCTAAGATGTTATGTTATAATTTCAAATGCATGCTTAGATAATTATCCTTATGTTTATACTTGATTCCCCTCAAATTTAATTTGCATGACATTAGTTACATATGGATAGCAAAGCTAGAATTGGTTGATTCTTGAGAAACATGATTTGCTATAACCTTCTGTCACTACCTTTCTTTCTGCACTATAGTGACCAACTGAGAATTCTAGGAAAAAATTGTCATCCTCAGAAAACATCTCCCAAATACATGGGGCGGCACCCCAATATATATGGGACTGCCATGTATTTATGGGACTACCTTCAGGAGGGAAACGAATTTTTCAATGTTCTCTCTTTTTCTGCAACTTTGACCCTCTCTATTCTAGCCTCAGCTGGCAACTTCTCTGTTTAGAAACATAACCTCTTAACCCTTTTTTCATTCAACACCATGCTTTTCCACATCCTCTCATCCGCTCAAATATTTAAACCACTCATTATCTTTATCTTCCATCATCATATCCACTTCACTTCTTCTTCTTCTCTTGATTTCAAATGTATTGCTCTAACCCTCTACCAAACTTCTCAAGAAAACCTAGGATTTCAGTAAGACAAGTTTGGAGAAGAACCACACTTACACCAAAATCACCACCACCATCTCAAAATGCGTCACCTTCCCCTCCACCAAGAGCTACTTTTCAACCTACTCCACCACCTACCAATAATCCAAATAGAGAACAAATGGTAAATCAACTCCACCACATTTCTCAACTTCTTGAAACAAATATCCATCATGCAACCAATACCTACTCTCAAGTACCACCTTCTCCACACTCTCTATCGCCACCTTTGATTCACCCCGCTACTCTTGACCAAGTCAACTTTCACTCGGGGGTTTTTCCATTATTGCATGTACATGTGAAATCAATTTCAATCAATAAGAAATGAGTTTGACTTCATTCAATTTCTTCTCACTCGACCTCTATATCGAGCTCCACCATAACCAAACAATGCATCACCAACCTCTCCATTTTTGCCTCACCACTATTAAACATTCTCATATGTGTAATTCATCTAAATAATCGACAACCTATCTTTTTCTTGTGGCATCTCCTAAAAATCATGAATCATCTAGTCTAGCTCTAGTTTTAAATGTCTTTCTATGTTATGCTCTATAATTTGACTTGTAATATTCATACTTTTCAAGTATGAATTGGCTTTATTATGAATGAATCTCTATTATTATTACTAGATGAGTACCCGCGCATAGTGGCGGAAATTCCTAACGGCAGATAATTAACGACATACGATATTGTGGTAAGTTTTTCGTGTAACATTTAAAATAGAACGTGAAAATATCAAAATGTAATTGTAAACGGATGTAACATGCGATAATTCAACACATTTATAGCGGCAACCAATTAACGATATGCGAACTCTTAGTAGAATTAGAAACCATGTATCCTATATTAGTCAACTCTTAGAATTCGTAAAAGTTGCATAAATTCCTTGCCATTTTGTTCCCTAAAATACATTTTCATTTGGTTCCCTAAAATACATTTTCAGTTTCAACATTTTCGTTTCCTTAACAATCTAAATCATCGGAAGACCACCACAATGAAAACTTGACAACATCCTTTGTTCTCATATTCAAAGATCTAATCAAATCCTGCAAAACATAATTAGACATAATTAGAATATAATTAGACTATACAATTAATGTAGTAAACTTTCTATAATGAATTTTCTGTTTTCAACAATTTGTTGAATATTTCAATAACATTCAATGATTGCCATTTATATATAATTTAGCCATTTATGTCATGTATAATTTAAATATACAATTTAATTTAGTCAAGAACATTTAATGATTGCCATTTATACAATTAAAAGTATCACAATGATCAAATTCAAAATTATAACAAATTCCTTGCCATTTTGTTCCCTAAAATACATTTTTATTTGGTTTCCTAAAATACATTTTCAGTTTCAACATTTTTGTTTCCTTAACAATCTAAATCATCGGAAGCCCACCACAATGAAAACTTGACAACATCTTTTGTTATCATATTCAAAGATCTAATCAAATCCTGCAAAACATTATTAGACATAATTAGTATATAATTAGACTATACAATTAATGTAGTAAATTTTCTATAATAAATTTTCTGTTTTTAACAATTTGTTGAATATTTCAATAACATTCAATGATTGCCATTTATATATAATTTAGCCATTTATGTCCCGTATAATTTATATATACAATTTAATTTAGTCAAGAACATTTAATGATTGTCATTTATACAATTAAAAGTATCACAATGATCAAATTCAGAATTATAACAAATTCCTTGCCATTTTGTTCCCTAAAATACATTTTCATTTGGTTCCCTAAAATACATTTTCAGTTTCAAAATTTTTGTTTCCTTAACAATCTAAATCATCGGAAGCCCACCACAATGAAAACTTGACAACATCCTTTGTTATCATATTCAAAGATCTAATCAAATCCTGCAAAACATAATTAGACATAATTAGAATATAATTAGACTATACAATTAATGTAGTAAATTTTCTATAATAAAATTTCTGTTTTTAACAATTTGTTGAATATTTCAATAACATTCAATGATTGCCATTTATATATAATTTAGCCATTTATGTCCTGTATAATTTATGTATACAATTTAATTTAGTCAAGAACATTTAATGATTGCCATTTATACAATTAAAAGTATCACAATGATCAAATTCAAAATTATAACAAATTCCTTTCCATTTTGTTCCCTAAAATACATTTTCATTTGGTTCCCTAAAATATATTTTCAGTTTCAACATTTTTGTTTCCTTAACAATCTAAATCATCGAAAGACCACCACAATAAAAACTTGACAACATCCTTTATTCTCATATTCAAATATCTAATCAAATCCTGCAAAATATAATTAGACATAATTAGAATATAATTAGACTATACAATTAATGTAGTAAACTTTCTATAATGAATTTTCTGTTTTCAACAATTTGTTGAATATTTCGCTAACATTCAATGATTGTGAATTATATATAATTTAGCCATTTATGTCCTGTATAATTTAAATATACAATTTAATTTATTTAAGAACATTTAATGATTGCCATTTATACAATTAAAAGTATCACATTGATCAAATTCAAAATTATAACAAATTCCTTGCCATTTTGTTCCCCAAAATACATTTTCATTTGGTTCCCTAAAATACATTTTCAGTTTCAACATTTTCGTTTCCTTAACAATGTAAATCATCGGAAGACCACCACAATGAAAACTTGACAACATCCTTTGGTCTCATATTCATAGATCTAATCAAATCCTGCAAAACATAATTGGACATAATTAGAATATAACTAGACTACAATTAATGTAGTAAACTTTCTATAATGAATTTTCTGTTTTTTTGAATATTTCAATAATATTCAATGATTGTCATTTATAAGTAATTTAGCCATTTATGTCCTGTATAATTTAAATATACAATTTAATTTAGTCAAGAACATTTAATAATTGTCATTTATACAATTAAAAGTATCACAATGATCAAATTCAAAATTATATCAAATTACACTTGTCAACGTCAGCGAAGATTACAAAAATCTACAAGATAAACTTTATAACAAAATTTACAAAATAACCATTTATACAATATTATAACTTTAAGAATATACCATTCTGATTTACGGCAATGGTGACCATGTGTATTACAGATCTATAAACAAAACCTTCAAAACATAAATAATAGTCATAGATATATTATAAAACTCAAAAAATACCTCATATCTTAAAAACCTCTTTTGATGGTCGTGAGTTTTGGCGGTCTCTTTTATGTGGTGGTTGGGCTCACGGCGGAGTGGTGGTTTCAATGGTGCTTCTTTTTTTCGGGCAAGTTTGATTTTTTCGGCGAGTTTGATGACGACGGCGGTTTGGTGACGACGACGGTGGCAAGGAGGGACGGTGGTGGAGGAGGGTTCTGGTTTTGCTGAGTCATAGGGTGGTGGCGGCGATTAGGGTGTGTTTAATAGGCTAAGAGAGATAAAGATGATAGGTATTGAGATAGAGAGAGATAAGAGGATACGTGTGTTTTTTTGTTTTGATATGTGATGGTTCAGTGTGTGTGAGGTTTATATATGAGCAAAGATGTCAAAAAGATTCTTATTTTCAACCTTTTAAGAATTGGTAGAATTTCCATTACAAAGTAGTATAGAAGTATATATATTAGTTTATGATTTAAAAAATAAATACGACATCTTATTTGTTGATGATAAATTTTTTTAATATCGATATATCCATAATAGACAATTATTATAAGACGAAAAGATACGCGAAACTAATTGTCACATCGTTAGTCTATTAGAAAAATAAAAGGCAAAAGTTACATGTTGAGTTTGAATATTTGTGGTATGTTGGTACTTGTTTCATAGACGAGAAAAACTATCGCTTGGTACCGAGTGTTATAAGGCATCCACCAATCCTATAACGTTTTTATAACGACGCCATAACCAAATTGTCGCTTGCCATTGTAGGCCACCGCTACGGCCATCACAATGCATTTTATGGCCTCATGGGTCTTTTGTTTTGTTTTTCTTTTAACTATTTAAAATGTAAAATAAATAAAATCTGCGAGTCACGTTAACCCATAACTTGAGTTATATACGAGATGAAAAGCTGATGTGGAGAGTTATCTCGTTCCTCTCATACCTTACACTTACTTATATGACATAACTTTACAAACAAGCAATTCAAATTTATTGATAACATTAAACTTTCACATTTCAACCTAACAATAGTCTTTAAGGGTGTGATTAAGCAAGTGATTGTTATTACATTTATATTAATAAATTATTATGCTTCGATTAAAATAAAAAAATTGTGAAAACAATCTAAAAAACTATAAATGGATAACTAACACTTAATTGTGATTGGCTGAAATATATATTTTATTAGTTTAAATTGTAGAAAAAACATTATTTTAACTACAAATCTTAAAGTTGTTATTAGCAAAACTCTTAGAGCACTGGGTACAGTGGTGCCGTTGGGAAAAAGTGTTATCGGCACCAGAAACCCAACGACACCACATTTGTGGGGTAACAGTTGGCACCAGAAAATCTGGTGCCGTTGGAAATTTTTTTTTTTTTATATATAAAATAAAAAATACACAATATTTAACTAAAATTACCATCATTCATTAAAAAAAACACATTACAAGAAAAAAAATACATTAAACTTAAAGACAATAAAAGCAAAGACATTAAAACTAAAAAATACATAAGATAATTATTCATGCGTTGGATATTTTGCCCGGATTCGTGCTTGTTAGGCCTTCACGATAGCGGCGTTCATCGGATCCAATGAGCTTGTATCCATAGTTAGCACCCGCATATCCTCGGCTATATTTTGAGATTCGAGTAAATCGACTCTCGCTCGAGACTCCCGCTCAAGAACATTTGACTTCCTCTTTGCTCTAAATCGTTTTGATGTTGAAGCATTTGAAACATTTATTGAAAACATTCCGGGGTTTGAACCGGAATTGCGGTGAAGTTAGTACGACCGTTTGCTCTTTTGGAATCCGGTACATCCGTCCGGGCCTTGGCAAGGCGTGGGGCCAAAATGTTCGGGGTCCTCTTCGAACCCGAAGACGATTTACGTCTTGATTTGTCGTAGTCGGGGATTTTTCCAATTGTCGCTTGTCCTTCAAAAAATTCAAGCGGCGAGTTTTAAAATATTCTTATGTTCTTTTAAAAACAACATGTGGCCGTTCATAAATCCTTTATCGTTTCCCGTCATAAGAGCCGTTGTCACACACAAATCGTATTTATTAAACTTTCCGACAACTCATTCATTGGAGTCCACTTTCCGTAATATGTTTTGGAACGATTTTAGGTACTTGAGTCTGTTGGCTTCCTTTGTTGTAAAACATACATAACTTTTATACCAAAAAGGTATACCTTTGTGATCCGCACTTCTTTTTGGATCCTCGGATACTTGGATGTAAGTCTACGCCAAAAGCAATTCCTCACGTCGGTCATAAACTACGAGATCTTTTCGGGGCTCGTCTTCGGTTCTTCGGTTGTTGGTTTGAGTTTTTTGGGTTTTCATTGTCTTCTGTCTTCGCACTTTCTTCACCTTCGTTTTTTTTCGACGTGTGGGTGGGAGGCTCTTCTTTTTATCGTCTTCGGTTTTGTAAAAGGTGGAACGATTGTTGGGAGGATCTTGGTTGTGATTACATTTTGGTTTTGTTGTTTGTTTTGTTGCGAAAATGTGGAATATTGTTGTTGTTGTTGCATTTCAATGAGAAATTAAAGCGAAATCGTCGGGGATTCTTGTAGGTTTTGTTGAAGAAAACTTGGGAAAGTAAGGTGTTTGGGTGTTGGATTCGAGACGAAGCCGGATTGTTGGCGGATTCGAAGACACCCGATCATTTGGTTCGAGGGTCGTTAAGCATTACGGTTAATCACAGGGGTTGTTGGGATCATTTTGTTGAGAAAAATTAGAGAAGTGAAGATTCTATGTGTTTATAAAAAATGTATTGGAAGTGTGTTGTGAAGTCTGAAATATTAAGGAATTTCGGTATTTATAGATTTTTAGGAGGTAAAATTTGGACTTATGGTGGCAAAAAAAAGATCAAAAAAAAGCGTTTTTAAGCCATTACATTCAAAACCCCAAAGGCTATCTTTTTTTCAAAATATTTAAATTATATATATATATATATATATATATATATATATATTATCTTATTATTATATATATTATATCTATATATATATATATTATTATATCTAGTTATTTTTTTCTGGGTGGGGGTTTGTGACGTGCGCGACAATGAAAAACGCCACCGAGGTAACGGTGCGCCAACCGTTTTCTGGCGCCGTTGGCGATGACACCAGAAACGGCGCCACCGTACCTCCTTCTCTTATAGGTATTGTCAATGCTTTGTATCAACCAATTACTAATCACAAAATTAGAACAGTTATAGTGATAAACTTAAGCTCAAAATTATTATAATTAAATGAAAAGTTACATACTCCCTCCGTCTCATAATTATAGTCCATCGAAAAAAAACACGCAGTTTAAGAAAAATATCATCATTACAGCTTTTTCTCTCTTACTTTTTGTACAATAATACTTTTACCCTTAACCAATTAATTTATAACTTCTTTAAAGTTTGAAATAATAACATCAAGTAAGGGTAATATGATAAACTTAATCTAAATTCTCTATCTATTTTTTAAAGTGAACAATTAATTTAAGACGACTCAAAAAGAAAACGTGGACTATAATTATGAGACGGGGGAGTATATTTCAACAAAAAGTATTAGTGCGGTATGAAAGAAACAAGGTATAAACCTTTGAATAATGCCAAAAGGTTTTGATAGAAAGTGGAAAACTTTGTTCAAGTGGTGGTATATTTTAATGAAACGGACGAATGGACGATGCATGAGGGTCTAGTGGACATTTTGAACTCTATTATTGTTGCGTTCTTGGAGTTTGCATTATATACCACATATACTTTTTTTTTGAAATTGGCATCATGCATGATGTTTCCCAAGTGTACTCTTGCAAATACTCCAATGATTTTGTGTCTTCGTTCCACTCTTAATATAGATAGATACATACCATTATGTTTTTATGTGAGAAGGTTAGTGATATGCACACAAATGTTTTGAAAACCATGTCTCTAATTGATTCGGTTGAGTCATTGGATCATCGGGTTATTGGTTCAATCGATTCGTTCATCAGATCAATCCAATCTTGCACAACAACAAAAAAAAAAAAATTATTTGCAATAATACAAAAATATATATATAAATTATGAATATTCTATATATTAAACCTAAAAATCATTTGCTAACAAATATAATATGTAAAAATAAAATTACGTCACAAGTATATATAATTAATTTATGAGGTGTTTCTTTTCTTCTTAGTGTGGAAGAAAAGTGGCTTCAAAACCTTAATGCCTCGTAATTGGGAGAGGCAATATCTTCCCACTTAATTTAGTAAACACCCTCTTACTCTATTTGTAAAAAAACTAAAACCAAGTCGAGTCTCGAGAAGCGGGTTGACCCGAGTCACTTCAAACCCGGCGGGTCTAACCGAGTTTCAAAAATTAGAAACCCGTTTGAGTTTGACTCGTTTTTTAGACCGGAACCGGTTGAACCGACCGGGTCAAACCAAGTTTCAAAACATTAATGCACACCACAAACATACATATATGATGTTGTACCATATGCATTAATTACATATATGATTTTGTAATATGCACATCTATCACCTCCCATGTAACAATATATGTTCAAGAGCTCTATGATTTCTTTTTGTTAAAGTTTACGATAGTTGTATAAAATGTGTAGGTATATATTGTGTATCATATAGTTCTTGATTAATTAAATACACGGGTGAAAACTTAACTGATACGAGTCGTTTGAACTCGTGCGATGCATCGGGCTTAGTCTTTCTGGTCATCGGGTTTTGGTTATGTGGTTATATGAGTTGTAATATATGTTAAGGTGTATTGAACTCGTCATGAGTTAGTGAAGTTGCCACGCCGTTCCATTTAGCATCCGTTTATCGCGTTAAGTAACTATTAAACTATAAATGAATAAGTTTGGTTAAAGTAAAATAAAAAACACACGTAGATTATTGTAGATTCTATAATAGTAAGATCGCTAGACTTTTTTATTTTACTTTGAAAGTATTACGCGTCTGATTGCTGGTTGATATACTTGTCGAGTGTCATTTGAACAAACTGTAGCGCAAAACTGCCAGTCACTTGTCTAGTCTTTTAATGTAATGGAATTTGTAGTTTAGGATTGTTTTATGGTTTAAATATAATTATAAGGGGTTTAGTTTGTGCTTTTCATAAAGTGTGGAGGTTTAGTTTGTGTGTTTTAGAAATATGGAGGGTTTAGTTCGTGCATTTGAGGGAATTGGGATTTATTGTTTCTCCACTGTATATTTGAGTTGAAAGGCATTAAGAGCCAACTCTAAAACGGCGGCTCATTTTCCATCTCAATGATGGTATGGCGGTTTAATCTCCACCACAAATGTCCCTTTATATACCCTATTTTTTTACCCATTTCATCATCTACTCTCCCATCAATATTTTCTACCCTAAATCTCCATTTGTATTCCACTCCTTTTGATTTGCAATGGCAGCTTCGGGACCCGCAAACATAGTGGCAAGGCGTGTGACTGATGATTTGATCGCTTTTAGCGGTGAAACGGCTGTTCCAAAGTACATGAAATTATTCCTTGTCAAAAGATTGCTGAAAGCTGCCTTTTTGTCAACCGCGTGCTCGATGAAGCTGATACCGTTAGGAATTGCATTGGTCAGTTGACTGTTGTTATTGTTGAACTTGAAGCAATGGAGGATTGAGATGAAGTTTTTGACAGCTTGTTGTCTGCTAAGGATGCTAAGCGTGGTGAAGAGGGTAAGCTTATGGCATTGAATGATGTGTTTGCTGAAGCGTTCGATGAGATTAAGACCCAAGAGGAAAATGTGCAGATATTGGATGCTGCGAGCGACGGTGTTTATGGAATGGGATGGGTATCTTTTGTTCTGGTGATTATGTTTTCAGTTCGTGTAGTCTTTTGAATTTGTAGTTTGTGTTTGAAGTTTATGTTTAGTTATGGACATGTATGGATGTTATGCTGGTTTCTGAATATGAAAGTTACGTTATTAAGCTAAAGGATTGTGTTTTTTTAATTATGTAGTATGATTATTGTTGGTTTATTTCTGTGATGAATGTTTGTTATTTAATGGTTTGATTGTCTTTGACAAAGTTAATCATATAATATGTGGTTACTTATGTGTTGCAAAACCACTTGAAAGATAGGTGCAACTGAACTCTTTGTTTGTTCCTTTAAGATTTTGTTGTGTATCAATGGTATCAAGTTGCAGTTAGTATCAATTTCTAGTTATGCTGAATGATTTGAGCTTTGTAGATTTCAGGTGTGTTGAAGAATGAACATTATTAATCTAAAAATTGGTGGACGTTGATTTACGGTGTATTTGGCTTGTTTTTTGTTGTTTGATATGTGTAGATCTAGGGGTATTTTGATTTGGGTTGTGTTTGCAGTTCGATTTGGGTTATTTTGATTTGGGTTTGACAGTGGTTGTTTATTATAGTTTAATGTTTGTGTTCAATTAGTTTTCCATTGGTATGATTCTGGTACGCGCTGTTATATGATCGGAGATATGAATGCCGTGTTTGGTGATGTTGTTTAGTATATCTGATTTGAGCCGACGACTCTGTAAATTCAAAAGATCATGCTCTTTAATTATTTGGTTTGGGAGAAAGTTGTGTTTGAAATTTAGTAAGTGTTGGTGATGTTTAATTTAATTGTTCATAGTCGTGCCGAGAGTACTAAAGATAGGGCTATTTTGTGTTTGGTATTATAGAATGAGTTTGAGGTAATATGTCTGGTTTTTATGCAGGTTAGTAGTTTTTAGCTCACAGGAATGATGTAAGTATATTCAGTGTGTAGATAATGGGGGTCAAATTGGTTAGGATTTTGCATAGCAATCTTCAAGCGGTTGTTGTTATGTTTGTACAGCATTCGGCGTGCTGAGCATACCTGCGTCGCGTAATGAGGTTTTATTAAAGAGCAACCGAGGATCTGTTGTACATATTAGTTTTTTAATTAGCTGATATGATGATGTTTTGCATTTTGTTATGCACTTCAAGTTCAGGACAGTTAGTTGGTAACTTTGTAGATTTCTATTCCCTTGAATCAGTTCACTTAAATATTACTTATCAATTTTTAGGCTGAAACCTAATTTGCATTGGAAATAAATGAACTTAAGTTTGTTGAGTCTAGTTGTGTGCTACTTTGATAGGGTTGATCTTAAAATAATACCTCGACTTGTTAAGTCAGGTTGTTGAATGTCTCTTTGAAAACAATGTTTCGGGTGCAATTATTTAGTTCCTTGTTTTCATCGGGTATCATTAGTATCTTCAGGCCTTCAGGGTTTGTGACTCTAGACATTGCGACATACAGCTGGCCATGGCCGAATACAGGGTTGGGTAAATAGAGACCAACATGATTAAGTGACTGCCCTTGACTTTTGTAATTGTCATTGCGTAGCATGGCCTAATAGGGAATTGACGGCGTTTTAGCACAAAGTGCCATTTTGATTGTGTCGACGTGAGCATGATCCTGTGTATTAGTACATTGTCTCCCGAATGTGAGCCGGTTAGAATTTTGGCCCAGATTACAATTTGGCCTAGATCAGTGATGATGAGGTGAGTTCCGTCGCATAGGCCTTTGCTTGGGTTAACATTTCGTAAGAGCATGATTGGGAGCTTCTTCTTTAAGCATAGAGCATGCGGTGGCATGCCTGGGAAGTTTAAGGTATTTAAGAACTCGACTGGGTATAGGTTGTGTTGATCTAGTGTATTAGTCGATGCCTTGCAAATTTCGTCAGCACTATTGTATGTTACAGAGTTACCGACCAATTTTTGAAACATATAGGCATTAATTGCTTCCGCGTCATCATTCCTGGGAGTTAGGATTGCTCTTTATTTTAGATACTCATCGTCGTGCTGCCTAGTAGTGAAGTCAGGATATGTTTCTTGCACAATCTGTTTAATAGGAGATTTCCATGACTTGATTAGGAACCTCTCTCGAATCTCAATCCAGGTCGCCTCATCTTCTCCTTCTTTCTTTTTTGTTGGCACGGTACCATCACCTACAACTAAAACCTATTTATTGAATTCATGTTTTCGTGTATCAATCTCCCCATTGTCATAATACTCATTCACCTTCATGCTCCGTGTAAGGGTAAATACCTTGTAATATTTCCATAGTTCTGATCTGTTTATGCAGGACTGGACCACGTCTGCCCGTTTTCCTTTTAGGATTACTAGTAAAATTTGTCGGAAGTCGCCTCATAATAAGACCGTCAGACCACCAAAAAGCTGGCTTCTTTTCTCTTGGTTCTTATACCCTAGTATATCCCTTAAAGTTTTGTCTAACGTCTCAAAGGCATATTTCTGCGTTGTGGGGGCTTCGTCCCAAATAATAAGTTGAACTTGTTGCATTAGCTCGGCTAAGTGTGTGTTCTTTTTATTCGCCGTTTGTTGTTCTTATTAATCCTAGGGGTATACGAATCTTGTATGTGTGTCTCTGCCTGGCAAAAGTTAAAGATGCAATCCCTGAGCCATAAACAACATTTAGTCTCTCGGTTTGTATCCATTTATTATGGAATAGGCGTAAGGCAAGAGTTGAGAATTATATAGTAAATATGTATAATATGTGATACCTGATGATGCGACAACAAGCACAATCATTCTCTTCGATCGCAACCTCGCAATTATAGTTTTGTAGAGAAATATCTTCCCAGTTCCTCTCGGGTCATAGACAAAGTAAAATTGTCCCTCTTGGTTATCCACAGATTGAATAACGTGTTCATAGATTAAGCATTGTTCTGGATTTAACAACGATTGAAGTTGTTGTTGTTCGATCTTACTTTTGTTCATATCAAAGGCTAAGGCTTCTCTGATCAAACGATTGTCCATGTTTGTTACCAACTTTGGGTTAGGCCTTGGTAGATCCTAGAAATCTGACAAATCTCTCCCATTTCTGTTTAACAACTCTTGGATTTCCAGCAGGCAATAGTTGTGGATTTGTTCGTTACTAAGTTGCAGCTCAGGGTACTTAAAAAGCTTCCTATTTTTATGTAGAATATCTTCTGACATAGCTTCCCAGTTTTCGTTCCACAACTTTAGTGGTCTGCTTACGTCACGAAAAATCAGAATAGTGACAAATAGGTGGCGAAGTTGTAGGCCTAATGCCCAGAAACTTGCCTCAGATATAGCGTGTGTCCATTCTTTGTCATCATTAAGCAAACCATATGCGGAGCATGCCTCTTTGAATGATGAACATATGCGTTTGTTAACTGTCATGAGTTCTGCAAACTCTTTCGGTCCTCTGACAACATTCAACAACATTCGGAGGTAGTATCATTCCCCTGATGCTGGGCTAGAATAAATAATCCTACCGATACATTTTTGTTGTTTCCTAGGTTTCCAAAGCTTTGGCTTTTCATGCCATACATAGTATTTGAGTATTTCAGCATAAGTTAGGGTATTAGATGTTGGGTAACGCTTGTTTAACTCAAACCAATCAGTAAACATCGTTACGTCGATCCCTTCCCTTTGTAGTAAATCAGGCAAGTTCTCTGAGTCTCGCAAGGTAACCATGTTTTGATTGGGCAGGTAAAAGTTTAGTTTCATGACTCAGGGGTAGGAGTAGTGTATGTCAAATGAAAAAAGTCACCACACTGCTTCACATGGAGCCAAATATCGGGAATTCAAGTAATTATTTATCTCGTCTACCTCGGTCACTGTCTTTGCCACTTGATCACCGGTTTTTATGTTTTATTCTATCACAATGGTTGATCTATCTGGACCTTTGTTTAAGTACTTGAATAAGTACTTAATGGCCTTTGACTGGTTGCACTATGCGACGTTAATGTGGGCCTGATATTTGAGCTGAAGGTATCGGTTGTGAGGGACCACGTATCTGTTATCGTACTTGAATTTTCCCTTCATTGCAGATGATTTGTTATCCCGTCTACGGTAAATAGGATAACCATCTGCATCAATTATCGTCTCTGCATTGAATGCTTAAGGAAAGTGTTTTGAACATTTTTCTTCTATGTTGCGTGGAGCGGACTTGGCATCTTTACCACATGGTCCGTGTACCATGAACTCAGTAACTACCTTGTACCCTTCTAAATCTTCTGCCTGACATGGGATTTCTGCTGAGATGATATCGTCTGTCTGAGATAGGGTGCTGCATTTGTAGTGTTTTGCAACTGCAAGATTTTACTATGTGGATAGGCGCGTTTTTTTGTAATTCTATTTCGTAGATGGGAAGTTCACGGTTCATGAAAGAGAAGACTTGTGTTAGTATTAAGATTGATTGAAAAGAGTATACATGTTGGATGCATGGTTTGGTGTTTCTTACCTCCACGACAGTCGCCGAAAATCTTATTTTTTATAAGATCTTCCAATAGTTGGGTTAGTTTCAGTTTAAACACACGGGTCCTAATTTTGGGCCGATCGTGTGGTTTTTGCCCAGGAAAATAAGATAGCATTTCAGAGATTTCAAGCAACTTTGGATTGGATGTGAAAGTTATGTACAGGTCCGAATTCCCGTATGTTCAGCATAGAGCCATTGCATCTTGATAGTTAGACATCATATATCTTGGGCCACCTGTGAAAGTCTTGGGCAGTACTATTCTTTTTTCGAGGCCTTATGCATTTATGTCCTCCCTTGTAACCGTGTCGCACACATTATGATAGAGATCTACATGCAGAGCATCTTGATTATTTCTAGTCCATTTAAGTCTCTGCTCTTCAACGGCCGTAAACGCGTCCACCAAGTATTGCTGAAATAACCGGCCTCCTCGTAACAACGTTGTACCTTTGTCATTTCGTTGCTGAATGATGTAAGCGTAGTACTCTTTCATTGTCATAAAACCCCGGTTAGTTTTTCGGACCCCTTGGTTGGTGTGGTATGGTGTTTTTTTTCATGGTAGCCATCTTCTCCATATGAGAAAACAAGGGATATTGAAGTGCCATGTAGCTTGGATGCAATTCTAAGATTCGCTTTGGTCCAATATATTTGCTATCCATAATGATATCCCTTGTAGGGAGACCGTCACCAAAATCGTTTATGATAAGGGCAACCACTTCTGCCACCGTGGGCTTGTTGTACTGCCGGGCTTTTGTTCTTTCGCCAAGTAATTTAAGTTCTACGTTGATTGACCCATGCGAATGGCATCAATCTTTGGCTACCAAAATGCCTTGGCTACTAAACTAGACTGATTAAGCATTTCAATCAACCTTTTGACTATACTTGGATCCACTCCTTCAGGTGTTTCCTTGTCAATGAAAGCTGACCGCCGATTGGGCACTTCATTTTTTGTGTCGAAAAAGTAAAGTTGTGCATACCTAGGATGAATCCCTTCTTTAGGAAGGAGATACCCAATGTGATGATAGTTCTGACCATTTATCCTGAATGTGTATGGTGCCCTGCCTGTATTTATTGAATGGTCAATTCGCGCATCAAACGATGTGAAGCAGAACATGCTATTGTATACTCTAATTTTGTCTCTAAACTTTAATGTTGCAGGGTCAGTATATTCAAGAAACATGTTTAATGGTGGTGGCGCATCATGGAATTTGGAGATCCGGACTTTACCTTCCTGATAGTAAATGGAGAATGTTGGATTTACGGCCCTTTTCGCTTTGTTATGTCTTTATCCATACCACATGTTTGCGAGGCAGTGAGAACATCAGTAGGTTGGTGGGCCCAAGCTATGATAAGAAACCGAAACACCTAAGGTACAAATTGGGTGAGATAATCAGGCACAACTTGAGCAGCAGATACACAAAGGTATTAATATTTAAACAATTCAGTTAATTCACATATGTTTCAAATAGTATCCTATTAAAATGTTGCAATATACGAATCAACCCGCAGAAGTGTACGCTGCTCGCCTGGGTGTTTTTTGAGTAAGCAGAACCCTCGCTTGTCCTGAAATGAGCACGACCGTGCAGTATGTTTAGTTGATGAGGGAAAAAACAACAATGTGTATAATATTTTAAGAAGGAACACCGCTTTCAGCTCCCGTGGGTAAACTGATTACCTGCTATTCTCATTTCTAAACGGCCACAAGGTTGCCTGGGAGTCGAAGCCGCAATTTTCTATTTTAAAGCCACTCCAGTGTTGGCTTTGACAGCTGGTGTGGCTGAAGAATGGAAATCTATATTAAACCTATGTGATTAGTTTCTTGAAAGTGAAATTTTTTTAAGAGTAACAATTTTAAAAATATGTTTGCGTTACCTGCACATGTTGCACCTATGTTTGCAATCTTTAGACCACAGAAGCTCTGCACCTTCCCATCCCGCTGAATAATTGTATTAGAGTGAATGAACACATATTTGTGAAGTATGTTTGCAAGTGATGGGTTATCAGTTGCCTTGTCCCATGGTTCTGTAACATAAAGAGAGTGACCTTGCAATCAAAGATATGATTTAAGTGCATGGGGAAGTATTAATATAAAGTTTACCTTTACTCATGGTTGATTGTAGAATTTGATTCAACTTTCATGGAAATTAGGCAAGGAAGCTTTTTAAAGCATCTGAGAAGATGGAGATTGAGAATATTCAATATGCATTCTTTTAGAATTCCTTGTTTGAGTTACCACATTTATTGTATTAACAAATGAAACGGTAGCATTTAAGGAACCTTTCCTGATCTGCTTACTTAGTGTAGTTAACTAAGAATGTTGGTTGTTTAATGTGCGTAAGTTGGACTAATATTGGGAAAGTTTGTATGTTCGTAGCATGCTTGACTAAGATAGGTGATAGCAAATATGGTCACACTTGGTTTTGGAAATTGGATTATGTTAGCATGGAGCATGTTTTGGATGTGTAGTGTTGGAAAGTGGTCAGTTTAGTTTGGTTTTGTTGTTTGCAGGTTGATGTTCATATGAATGTGCGGTGTTGGAAATGGGTCAGTTGGTTATGGGTGGCAGATAATGCAGTGCAGAATTTGGGGTGTTCCTTTGGGCTCATTGACCCTCAATGGTTCAGTATGTTTAAGTAATTGCAGTTACAAAAGCCAAAGGAGTTAGAGAATACTTAGAGTTTTAGTTATTGTCATTAATATGTTTAACCCACTGGGTTAATTCTTTGTGCAGGTAATAATGATTGTGAGGCTCATCAGTTACTTTTTACATGGATGCCTTCTGAGTTTCTCGGGTTGGTTATTTAAATCTCAATTTTATTTTAATTCTTCTCGTCTGCAGGATAAGATAAAGGTTGTGTTTAGTTGAGCACGCAGTAAAGATGAATCTTTTATTGGGTTAATGTGTGATCTCTGTTCTGGCCTTAGGTTGAGTCTGAATAAGAATCGGAGGTTGATAGCTAAGTTGGAGGTTGGGACAGCGGGGAGATGCATTGAGGTCTTTGGATTACATGAGGGAGATGGTTGCTCATGATTCTGCAACGCTTGGAGTTTTGGAACAACTATTGGCTGGCAATCATGTTGGGATGTGTTTGAAGGCTGGTTATATGGCTGACATGGAACAAACCGAGTAGGGTTTCATAGTACATGGTGTTTTGTTAGGTTTATGAATAAGTAAGACTATAGTTTTGAGATGTTATGATGTTAACATTTGAAATAATCCTGTAATGCTTTCAATGCAATGAATAAAAACATTTTGCTATTGTGTTTACACCTTGTGATGCTTCATATATAATTGTATTCAGGTTTGGGATTGATATGCAGGTTAATGGGTGTTTGGATTTCGTTTCCAGTTGTATTTGAACTGGCATGGTTTCTTGAGGATTTTGTTAAAAGATAGTCAATGTGTTGCAATTGTATAGGTGATAGCTGGTTGTGTATATCATTATGGTATAATTTAGTAGCCCAGCTGGAATTGGTGTATACTGCCGTTTTCACTTTTTGCCTTAACGGTAATGAGTTTTATTCCCGCAACGTGAGTGGTGTCTGTTTTTTCTCTTTAGAGTTTTGCTTTTTAATAGTTGGAGGTCTCATGAAACGAATGTGGTTTACTTCTTTAATGGTCCACACGTGTTTAATTTGGTGTCGTAATGTGTAGGCATATAAACGTATGATGAGTTTTCAAATATAATGCATAGTGGGATAGGCATAAAGAGAAGGAGTTACCCTTTGTTTATACACACCAAAATTTCCTTATATTATATAAACGGATTCCGGTTCTACATGGCCTAAAAAGACTATATTGTTTACAAACTTTAGGGGGAAAGTGTACTTGCTTAAACCAAACCAATGTGTTTTAAAAAATAAACACCCGCTTTATACCCTTTCTAATAAGGGGTTTCATTTCATTTCTTTCTTTTGCCGAGTTGAATTAAAACATAAGATCGCCCCTTTTAGAGATAATTCGAGAAGGATTATTAGGGATTACGGGGTTCAATCAAAACTCAGACGGGTTAGTTGTCGATATGAAACAACAATTCAACTTTCGTTTTTCAGGTATGCCTTATAATTAGATTTGAAAAAGTTGTAACACCCCTCTCTGATGAAAGGCATCACTTCATAACCATGGCGTCATATCAAACAAAAAACAGAAACATAACTCTAACGTGAACAAGGTGGAAGCGAGGAAAAACATCGGCCCCCATTATGAAGTTTAACATGCATAAATGTAAAGGAAGTTTGAAGAACAAAACATGTGTCCAAAACATAAGTCTTGCAAGTGTCAACGATAATAAAAGGGAAGCTAAAGGGTCTCTTCCTAAGCACAATCTCTCCTGCCCAACTCCCTCTAGTTACCTGCCGTAAGAAACATAAAAAGAATACGGCTGACATAACGCTCATGAGCAGATAAATGATAATGAATAATAAACATAATCCTGGATAAGGAATAATTAAGCATGTACGCAAGATCAATGAGTGTCAGGAGCACCGGTGAAATATGTCCATAAGAATAGCAAGTGAACGCGTAGAAACATGGTTATATTACTGTATAGAGTAATGGAATAACATGTCAGGCATAAGCGCGAGAAGATACGGCTGTGCCCACGAGCTCATATAATCATACAAATAATTAACTGCATACATGCATGAAAGTAGGAGGGGATGCCTCATACATTACTAAAGGGGTGACGCTCTTGAATAATAAAGATGGGTGGCAGGAGTCAACTCCAATGTATGGAAGGTAGGAGCGACACACCACAATCAACCATTAGAACCTTATAAGGACATTAAAATAGGATGCACCCCCTACGCCCCGAATATTGTGGCCAGACATAAAGGAAAGGTAACAGAAAGAGAGGTGGACGCCGCTGAAATCACGCTCAACTGCGTATCGGCTTCGAATGCGCACTTGTGCCGGGGCAAGTGGGAGGCGACATGTGTGGATGCGGATGTGGTACCCCATAACTAGGTGGGGTACGCTGGTGCACATTAAATTCATGGTCCATGTCTAATAGGTATGAGCTCCGGGTCATGGACATGAAATAGAGGACAGTGAAATGATCATGGCTCTAGGACACCGTTCGTGTCGAGATGGTGGGCGACATAGGCAGTAAGAGCTGCGAGTGGGAGAATGGAGCGTTCGTGAGGAATAGGGAATAGAAAAGTTCCCCGGATACTGCGAAGGAGCGGACGGCAATATGCGCTATGACTTCATGTGACCAAGGAACGGCATTAGAGGAGAGAAGACACAACGAGTGCAAGTATTACGTCCGTCCTTGCACGGCTAGCACATGAAGAGGAGCATGGGAGAAGTGTACGGATTGGCAGTTAGAGAGTACGAGTTGTCCTTCGAATGATATTGGTGGTAGCGTTACCATTTATTGTGAGAGGCGAGTCATGTGCGAGAGAGGTTTTATTGTAACTAGCCTGTATGTGATTAGCAGTAGCATGGAGAGTGGTGACTTGATATTTGTGATACCATCATGTTGAACGCGTTTTATGACATAGGTGCTGCTCGAAAGTGGAAGGTATGAACCATCCGATTAGTGTGAGGATAAGTTTCCTAAAATTGCAAAGTGTGATTTCTAGTAAATCGTGTAACTGCGGTAGAAGCGATTACAGTTTCCGATGAATGTTAGTAACGTTTCAGAAAAATAAGCACTATGTCACGCCAAAGATTAGTTAATCTTTGCTAAATCTAGAGCATTGTCCCGTAGTGATTTAGATAACATGATCGTCAAAATACGCGGGTGTTCCAGTATCTTGTGTCTTGTGGCGATTGAGAAAATGTGAGCGATAGGTGATTATTAATTAGTAGAGTAAATCGATGTTATTTAAGAAGAGACTTTCAGAGTTTAAGTAGATAAGAGTTAGAGATAATGATGACATACGGTTGTCAGTTTATATCGAGAGATTATCGCAGAGTGTTTAACGAACTCTCGTTGAGAGTAAGAAGAGTTGTTCAGAAAGATGAGCGATGTTCATGAAATTGCTGGTTAAGCGTGTAGGGATGCGTTAGTTGAGCGGAAGGTGTACTAAGGAATGGTATGAGTTCTGGAGGGTGTATGTATATATCTATAAGGAAGCATTTCTATTTAAGATATATGGAAGTAGTGAGGTGTAGTGGTATCATAGTGAGGTCTGGACTGACGCATAGATACACAGAGCAGATCCATGGTTCCCGCGGTGTCGTAGTGTGTATTAGTCTTTCATAGATCGAGACGCGGTCTTGTAGCTCTCGTATAGGCTGATGCCGGCGGAGCTATAACACCGTGCACCCTAGTTGCGTATCGCTACCGTCATTTACTACGCCCGGAGGTGACGTCTTCTCTATATCAACCGACACAACTTAACCACACAGACCGTCGACACCTTCTGATTATCTCACATGTAGTCACAGTAACGCGAGCAGATTATGGTGCTCTGGAGACACAGTACTGTACCGTAGAGTGAAATTAACATGCTTGTTCAACGTAGAGAGTATGATCTAGGCCTCGTAACTACATTTACTCATCTGAGTTAACACAACCTTGGGATAGACCGATACACACTAATGCGATGATCACACGCATTGGTACTAAAATCGGGATACTAGTAGGTAGAACGTCAGTATGATAGACCTAAGAATCATGTAAGAACTGGAAAAATACTGACAAGTATATATACATGGTCACCGTGTATATGGGCAAGTAGTAGACAACTCTGAGAGACTCAAGCTCGAGTTATGCGGACAAACACAATGGAGAACATCTAGTAATATTAACGTAGTTTGCATATATGGACTGAGTGATGTAGTCTCACCAATGTATGTGGTGTGGGACTAGAGCGTGAGAGAGAGAGGAGGAGTGAGAGGAGGGAGTAAAGGGATGGTATTAACGAGCCCTTTATAATTTAAATAAATAAAAATAAAATATTAGTGTTAAGTGCACCATGAGGGCTCGCTTGGGGGGGGTGGGTTTCTCTTTGGTCTGAGTCACTCGACATCAGAGTCTCCAACTAGCATATTACACACACAACGACACATTACATCGTGGGGTCACGCGTTGGCATTGGGGGGGGGATTTCGGCAAGAACGGAGTCTATTATTTAGAATGCGATGTTTGAGCTTCCATAATAGTAGGGAGGGACACATTCTTGGACTGTTACACACTACTCGACAGTGATAAATGATAAAGTGTACATATTGGTGCGGCGGAGGGGGTGGCGCGCTTGAGATGGGAGAGCGTCGCTTTACCAACCATTTTTTTTTTATCTTGACTTATAAAACACTACGAACTTCACACCATGCAACAAAGAGTACAGTGCGTGAGGAGGGGGGGGGGAGGGGGAGGGGGCCGAGGCGTACATAAGGGGGGGGGGGGGGGGAGGGGGGGAGACGTGCGTGTGATTGAGGGTCTTGGTCACTTAACGCACTCGACGCAACAACACTGAACCGGCAACAATCTTTTGTGCCGAGTACCCTAGGGTACTCGTCTTGGTCTTGGATCAAAAGCCTGACGCAACCAAACCCCCAAATATAACATGCATATACCGAGCCATATAAGGTTTCGGCTTGATCCTCGACCTCAATCCCAGACGACAAATATCCCCATGTCAACATAAAAAAAAAAAAAAAAAAAAAAAAAAAAAAAAAAAAATAATTATGCCGCACCCCTAGGGTTCACGGCATGATTTCCTTTTGGGTCAATATCAACACGACAAGATCATGGTAAAAAACATATATATGCCGAGTACCCAAAGGGTCTCGGCTTGGGGTTTCTTTTGGCATAACGGTCGCTCGCAAATGAGTCCCAAACCACATAAGTGCCGAGTACTCTAAGGTACTCGGCTTGATTTTTTCCTTCGACCCGCCGAACCACACAACTCAACTCGAAGAAACGATTAAAATTATTTTCATATCATGCTTCATTCTTTTAATTTTCTTACGTTTATTTTCATGCAGGCATAATATTTTAGAAAATAGATCGAAAGGTTTTCATGGTTTTACCGAGAATCCAGGACTAGATCGTTGATGTAATAGAGATAGAAAAGCACAAGATTCCACGAACCAAGATCAAAACTTGTTCCGTCCCTCCTTCAAGGTGCCGCCTGTTTGTAAAATTTTTTTAAGGTTACTTATTTTGAAATTGCTTGTAACAATAAATGAGATAAAATCTAGTTCCCTGAATTAAAGATCTGGACATGGGCTTGGGCCTTTAAAATTGACTTGGGCCATTTCTTTTCTTGTGCATATCGCCGAAATCTCATGACCCCAAAAAGTTTGTAAGTTATTTTTTATGTCAGTATTTTCGTACCGTTCGTGTTTCATGAATTTCGTAGATTTTAATTTGTGCGTTAACTTGTCATGATATTAGATTCATAGTTTACTTGTCGTGAATTGTATGTTTACTAATTTTTAAATTTTCATGGTAATCCATTGGTTTTTACAACTCTTCCCCTCTAAAAAATAATTCGTCCTCGAATTATGACCCATATACGACAGAAAAGAACATACCAGATCATGGCGAAAATGAGGATAAAGTCCGTAAAACCCCTCGGTTTCCTCTAAGTGGGCATCCCGATCAGAAATTCCTACCAAAGGATTATAAAAACGCAGAAAGGAATAGTCCTTTTTCCTCATGACTCTGACATGACGTTCGTAGAATTAACTAAAAGATACCGGTTTCTTCCGTGATAAGATTAAATCTTCACGATCTACCAAAGGATACGAGACAACGAGAGATATGATACTGTAACCACTGTGTAAGAACTAAATACTTGTAAACCATGAGATAGTTGGTGACGGTAACCCAAACGATAAGAAACCTCACCACACTTGGCGTTCAAGAAATTACAAGATATGTCCCTATAAAACGATGACATCAAGCTTGGCCTTAATACCAAAACGCCTGACTCCACGTTAAGGAGATACTTCAAGAATACAAAGTTCACCAGTGTGAAATTCTAACAATCGCGATGCCTTGTCGGCGTAACTTTTCTGACGTGTCTGAGCTTCTATATTAAGCTTTTCCCTGCGACAGCACCTTCTCATAGGTCCACCTCAATCATCTCTGGGCCCTCAAGAACCCTGCTCACACAAACATGAAATCCCACAGATAGGGGAAGCACGGCATTTCCTACCTAGAACATCACAAAGGGAGCGCACCTGATACTTGCATGCCAACTGTTATTATATGCGAACTCGACTAAACAATAGTCGTCCCAATTATCCTGTCCATTCTAAAAGCACATGAACGTACATGTCCTCCAGTGTCGAATCGTACGTTCAGCCTGTCCGTCTGTCCTACTGATGAATAGCCGTCTAAACTACTAGGTTCCCCAAGCGTTCTGTAAACTTTCCAAAACAACGTGAAACTTGATCCTATCGATACATTGCTGAGGGAGTACCGGTATCGAACGATTTCTGCTGGAACTTCTCGCGCCAAATCTACTGATGAAAAATACCTTACTATATAGAAGAAAATGCGCTGTCTTGGTCAAACTATCCACGACAACCCAGATAGCGTCGTTGCATCCTCCTGAGTCCGTGGTAAACCTGATAACGAAGTTCCATAGATATATTTTCATCCATTGCCAAACAGGATTCTCTAAAGGGTTGTATAAAACCCTCTTGCCCGCAGATGTACGATCTAACTTGCTGACGAGACCAAACACAGTTGATACAATGTTTTTCTACAGTCTCGTTTCAATACCACTCCACCATCAATGTTTGCGTAAGATCATGATACATCATCGTCGGAACCCTGATGAATAGAAAAAGAGAACTATGAGCTTCGTCATCAAACCTCTCGAAGTGTCAGGATCTTCTGGTACTCATAAACTTAGTGCCCTCCTTAGAATGCCATCACATCAACATGAAACTCGTCTGCTTGACTAAATTCTGAATGATTGCCCATAATTTCACCATCGTCCTTTTGAGCTGCTTAAGCTGAGAAATTAATTATGCTCAACCCCAACTAGCCCGAGAAACCATTCTGTTCCACGAACACATAACTCTATGTCCAAACGTTCCAGATCACGTATAATCTCTTCTCAACTTTTATGCCAGGCTATCAGAAAAAAAAAAAAAAAGTTACCTGATTCCCCTACTAACCGCGTCAGCCACCAACCAATTGCTTTCCCCCTGATGATACTGAAATGTAGGTGTCATAATCCTTTAGTAAACTCTAACCAAACTCTTCTGTCTCATATTTAATTCTCGCGTTAGTGAAAATATACTTTGAGACTTTAATATCGTATGAAAATGTCACAAAAATATTCTGCCATAAAGATATGTCTCCAAATTTTAAGAGCGAAGACGAACAGCTTCAATTCTAGGTCAATGGGTAGGGATAGTTCCACCTCATCAGGTTTTAGCTGTCGTCGTATGCATAGGCAATCACTTCCCCATAGCTGCATGAGTACACAACCCAGACCTTTCTTTAAATCATCACTATAAATCTGAAATCCACTCTGAACCGGATGGAGAGTAAAAATAGTGCGGAGACTAAACGCTGCTTAAGCTCTTCAAAGCTTCTTCTCTCTCCTCGCGTCGTGCGGTCCCAAACAAACCTTCTCACACTTCGCATGAGCTTAGTCAAGTGTAAGGCCAGTCGTTAAAGACCCATCTACCAATCTCGATAATAGCCTGCAAATAACGAGAAAACTCCTTACTTCAGTCCACGGACGACGTCTTGGCCACTTATTGATAGCCGTCAACCTTCGCCGATCTCATGGTAATCCCTCGGATGAAACTATGTGAACCAGAAAAGCCACTTCACTCAATCAAAATTCGCACTTGGAAAACGTGGCATATAGTTTTCTCGTTGTCGACTATCTGCAAAACAGTGCGAAGAAGGTTGTGCCTCAATGTTCCTCTTTAGATTTAGAAAAAACCAGAATATCATCGATGAATACGTATGACGAACTTGTCTAAGAATTCATGAAATGATTCGTTTGATCAAGTCCCTAAAACACTGCTGGGCAATTCGTAGAGACCAAAAGGCATAACCAGAAATACATATGGCCATAAACGTTACGAAAAGCATACTTGGAAATATCCTTGTGCTCTTTCACTCGGAAACTGATGGTAACCGATCTTAAAATCTACTTGAGAAATGCTTATGCACCCTGAAACGCGGCTGAACGAATAAATCGTCAATCGTGTTGGAGGGGATAACGATTACTGATAGTGAAACTTTGTTACATTGCAGCGGTAGTCGATACCCAATCTCAGGCTACCGGTCCTTTTTCTTGACGAACATAAGCTGTGCAACCACCATTCGATACACTTTGGCTTAATAAAACCTCGCTCCAACAACTCTTGCAACTGATCTTCACTCTTTCAACTCAATCGATCCATGCTATAAGGGAGCCTTGGGAGATTGGCACTTCTCCTGGAATAAGCACAATGTTTGAATTCAACATCGCGAATGGGTGGAATTCACTGGAAGTTCATCCTGGAAATACTCCTTGAAATTCGGAAACAATTTGGCTTAACGTGAATAGAAGAAACATCAGAATTCGTGTCATGAATATTACTAGGGAAACCTTCACACACACCGTGAAAAAATAAGTACTGCTTCTAAAGCAGAAATGAAATTTCAAAGATTTTCCCGGTAGAACCATGATAAATAAATTCAGGAGTATGAAATGCCGAATATAACACGACGGAATGACAGTCCATCGTAGCAGGTGCTCTGATACCAGTCCATACCCAAATTATATCAAACTCCCCACATGTCTAAAAGAAGCGCATTAACTGAACTATCTTGTCATAAACTGTAAGAGGGTCTCTATACACAAGTGTAATACTGAGTAAGATCTTTCATAGACGAGGATATACAAACATAACACAAGGTCAAGTGGTACAGGTGTCATAGTAAATACATGAAGCACACTTGTAAGAATATCACAGAATGTTTTGCACCCTATCAAATAAAACCCCAAAAAAAAAATACATCACGTCCGCAAATAAATAATGCACCAGTGATGGTAAACCTTGAAGCATTATCAGCCTGGTCCTGAGTCAGCGCAAAATACGCGGCCTGATGCGTCTGCTATCTTGTCAGCATACCATACGAATTACCCCCGAGTTCTTCTTGCAATCTCGCTGAAGAAAACCAGCTTGACCGCACTTAAAACAAGTACCACCTTGCAGCACGACGACAATCTCCTCTCCTTGTGTCTACGTCCACATGTGGTGCAGACAGGGTAAGTATAAACCCTCGGACTGTTTGCCTTGTTATGCTAGAATCCTGAATTCAATGATGGGACTAGAGACATGAATTTGAGACAACTAGCGAATAAACTAATGTTTACATCAAATGAAATACCAGAGTTGGTAGCCTCGGTGGAACTTGGCTGACCCCTGTTCCTTTGGTCGCGTCCAGCACCAGAATTCCTGTCATCATAACGTGATGTTAGATTTATATTATAGAGCATATGAGGATGATAAAGATTAAAGATTGGACCTGTTGTTGTCACGGTGAGTAGGAGTGATGCATTGTTGTTCACGGGTAGTAACCACTACCCGCGTCTGCTTCTGACCCATGACGGTCAGTGTTCTCTGGTCATTACCCCTGACTATTCAGCTGATATGACGCTAGATGCTGGTACCCCACTCTTATGCCTGAAGAAATGATAGGTTGTACATGTAATAAAGGTAGAAAGATAAAACGTGGAATAGGTCGCAAAATTTAATTACTGAAGGTTTACCACTTGTCTGATCGTTCAGGCCTGTCATAATCATCCCTGTCTCGGAGGATCTCAAAGTTGCGAGCAGCATCTGCAACTTGAGCAACATCCGTAAACTCCATGCATAGGAATACGTCTATATCGACTTGGCAGAAGCTCCAACGGAAAGTTCTAGGCCTTCTCCTCAGTCATGCCATCGTCCTGTCCAATAAATCCACAATACGGATACAAACGCTGCATATACTCAATACTGCTCTCTGCCTGCCCATAGGCGAAGAGAATGATACTCGTCGCTTTAATCGCTCCAATGCTCAGCTCAGGGAAAAATTGGGAGGAAGAACAACTCCTTGAAATCAGCCCCATGACAAAGTGAGAATCCATGCATCTCCTCCATTTTGGCCTGCTTGTAGGCCTTCCACCATGCTAGCGCGTCACCCTCAAACTTATAAACGGCTAACCTCGCTTATAACATATCATCACAAACACGCCATCAACCTCAAAGCTCTTCTCCTTTTCCATGGAGATAGAATCCATTTCTCAGCATCAACTGTAGTTTTTTACCGCCTTCTCGAAAACGTACGGGGCTTTTGTGCTTGTTAAAGCGTTTCCAGCCAGGTAATGAAAAGGAGCGTGGTAGAGGATTACCACCTGAGCCACTAGCACCATTCCGGTAACCTCTTCACGAACCTGGTTCACGAATCTGTGGAATGCATAGCATTTAACGGCTGGCCATGTACAGCCTCAGCGAGTTCACATAGAACGAGTTTCACCATCTGGTATTTACAAAAAGGTTAAATTAAATGTTAAGTGGTTAAAAACGGTCAAAACAGAATGAAAAAAACGTCGATTCTTTAAACAAAAGGAACCGTAATAGCTACCCAATTTACCTCACAGGTCAAGTTTTAGAGCCTAACCTGTCGGAAAGCCTGACTCGGATACCATAAATGTAACACCCTCTCTCTGAAAGGCACACAATAATTCATAACCAGGCGTCATAACAAAGCAAAAAGGGTCATAAAACATAACTGATAACGTGACAAGGTGGAAAGCCGAAACCAAACATCGGCCCCCATTATGAAAGTTTAACATCAATAAATGTAAAGGAAGTTTTGAAGAACAAAACAAGTTTCCAAAACATAAGTCTTGCTATTGTCAACGATAAATAAAAGGTGAAGCTAAGGTCCTCTTCCTAAGCACCATCTCTCCTGCCCACTCCCTCTAGTTTACCTGCCAAAAAGAAACATAAAAAGATACGGCTGAAGCATAACCTCAGGAGCTGGAATATAATGAATAATGAACATAATAAACATAAGTCCCCCGGATAAGGAATATAACGCAGCTGAAAGATTCATGAGTGTCATAGGAACCTGAAATATGTCATGAAGAATAGCAAATAAACCGTAAAACATTGGTTTATATTACTGTAAAAGATAATGGACAAACATAGGCAGCGATAAGCCTAAGATAAGGGATTTGCCCACAGCTCATATATATCATACATAATAATAACGTGCATACAAGCATAAAGTAAGGGGAAGCCTCAATCATGTACTAGACGGGTGACCTCTTAACATAAAATGGGTGAGGGATCAACTCCAATGTGATGGGATGTATAAGCACATCACCTAACCATCACCATGAAACGTAATAAACATGGTAAACTAGGATGCACCCATACCCCCGAGATAATAATTGGCCCAGACCAGAAATTAAAGTAACATAAAAAAGTGGACGCCAAGCGTGAAATCACACTCAACGCGAAGGTCAATGACACCGGTGCCCTCAAGTGACATGGTCATGGTACCTCTTAACTAGTTGTAAGTCACATAAATCATGGTCATGCATATATATATAGCTCGGCAGCAGTGGGACAATAAATAAACATGAAAGGAATCATGGACAAAACATAGAAATGGGGAAACATACAGTTTCTTGGAAATGAATCGTGAATAGAAAAATATGTCCTTACTAAAGGACTGAATAACCTAACCTGGACAAATGAAGCAGTGAAAGGAAGCAACAAAAGGTATTACTCCGTCTTCAGACCCACCTGCGTACAGATAAAGAGCTTGTATAAGTTTACTTTGCAATATTTCAGTTTCCTTCTATTTTTTTTATCATTCTCATTTATTGGCAGCTTCTATTTTTGGTAACTTCCTGATTAGCAGTTTATACTTGTATGTTTCCTTGATTATTGGATACCAATGATTAGTACCTTGTTATACTTGGTTATTCCTAAAAGTAGTAAACATTTGCCTTATTTAGTGATATTTCCAAAAATACACGTTCATAAATATAACTTTCTAAAAATAGCAGGTTTCCCATAATTAGTAACTTTTCTAAAAATAGCAGGTTTCCATAATTATAACTTTCTAAAAATAGCAGTTTCCATAATTATTAACTCTAAAAAATAGCAGGTTTCCATTGCCTGTGTCTTGTATTACAAATGATCTATTGTTATTAATTTAGATAAATCTGTTATTTTAATATACATTAGTAATAATTGGTAATTAATTAAAATTAGAGGAATAATGACATTTTCATGATCCAAGGGAAAAACTGTAGTTATTAGAGGTAAAGGGGCTATAAGTTCATTCATAAATTAGTGGTAAATATTGTCATTACTTGACAGTTTAAGGTTAAAATAGAAATTTTTATTAAGGTTTAAGGGGTTAAAAGCACTAGATTAATTATACAATTTCCCGACGGTTGTAGTTATCATAAATTACCCAGTCACGATCATACACATATGTTACCGAGCCCATTGGGCGCTCGACAATGGTCTTGGGCCACACGGCCCATCTTAAGCTAACCATACCCTGACATAATTTAGTTCATAATACCCACCATATAGAGCCCGAACAACCATAACCATAGACCCATGTGCAAATACCGTAAAACAATTACGCCAATACGCCCATATATAAGCCGTAAGTTTAATTAAGCCATAAGCCCACATGTTACCCGAAAATATTTAAGCCCATTTAGTCCTTATATGAACCGAAAATCATTCAAGTTTATAATCCCATTTTTGTTTAAGCCGAAATCAATGAATATTAAAGCCCTTTATGTAAACCGAGCCCTTGTTAACAAAAAAAGAAAGGTATGCGAGCCCCATAGAGCTCGCTTGGGTTTCTCTTGGTCATAGGTTCACTCGGACATCAATCCCATCCAACATAAGTGTACCGAAGTACCCCTTGGGTCTCGGCATAGTAGGCCGCTTGGTTTCGAGCACGCACGGCGGAAAAAGATTTGAATAAAATAATGTAAATACGTGTTCCGATACTAGGGTACACGTCTTGGTTCTTGTCGTTTATTACACTACTGCGACATGAATAAATAGAAGTGTACAATGTGTGTGTTGTGGAGCCGAGTCCCTTAAGGGGAACTCGGCCTTGTCTTTTTGGCATTGGTTTTAAAACACACGACACACTCCATTCAACAAAAACATGCTTGTGCCCGATCCCATAGGGTTACTCGGCTGGTCTTAGGTCGCTTTAAACGCACTCGGACAGAAAAACAACACTAACGCCAACAATCATTGTGTTGCCGAGTAGCCTAAGGGTAACACGGCTTGCTTGGAATCGAGTAAAGCCTGACCAACCAAACCCCCATATTATAACATGCATATACCGATCCTTATAGGGTTTCGGCTTGATCCTTCGACCTCAATCCCAACGTCAAATATCCCCATGTCAACATATAAAATTATGCCGATCCCCATAAGGGTCTCGACGGCTTGTTTTCCTTTTGTCAATATCAACACGACAAGATCATGGTAAAAACATATAGTATGGACCGATACACCATTTGGGTCTCGCTTGGGTTTCTATCTTTGGCCAAAGTCGCATCGAAAATGAGTTCCCCAAAACCAAAGAAAGTGCCCGAGTACTCCAAGAGGTATCCGCTTGTTTTCCTTCGACCCGCGAACCACTACAACACAACACATAAATCGATATAAAATTATTTATCATATCATGCTTCATTCTTATTATTCATAAGGTTTATTTTTCATGCATGCATAATATTTTAGAAAAGAGATAAAAGTTTTCATGTTGTGTACCGATTACAGGAAAATGAACGCGATGGAATAGAGATAGAAAACACATGATTCCACGAACAAAGATCAAAACTTGTTCCTATCCCTCCTTATGTGCCCAAAGCCGTTATTGTAGAAATTTTTAGGTTTCTTATTTTGAATCTTGAACATAAATGAGATAAAATCTATCCCTGGAATTAATAGATCTGACATGGGCCTTGGCATTAAAAATTGACTTGGGCCTTTTCTTTTCTTGTAGCAGCGCCGAAATCTCCCATGAGTATACCCTTTCTAATAAGGGGTTTCATTTCATTTCTTTCTTTTGCCGAGTTGAATTAAAACATAAGATCGCCCCTTTTAGAGATAATTCGAGAATGATTATTAGGGATTACGGGGTTCAATCAAAACTCAGACGGGTTAGTTGTCGATATGAAACAACAATTCAACTTTTGTTTTTCAGGTATGCCTTATAATTAGATTTGAAAAAGTTGTCCTTCATTGTGTTGGAAAAGGCTTTTCCTTACTTGTTTAGCATTTCTGGTTTGGTGTTTTTGTAATTGGATAATTTTTTTCCTGTGAATGTCATTTTGTTGGGTGTTTGGCACAGGGGGTAGGCTTTGTTAGGTTCTAGTTGTTTAAATTAATGATTCAAAAGGGTTTTAGACTAATGATTGTACTGCACATGTTTGAGAGATAGCTCATTCATTTTTGGATAGGAAGTTAAGAATAAGTGTAACAAAATAATGTGTAATCAGTGTGAATAGTACTGGTCTGCATCGGCGTCATCATTCGCTGGAGTTATGATTGCTCTTGCCTTAAGGTTTGCATCGTCGATTTGCCATGTAGTAAAATTAGGATAGCTTTATGAGACAATCTGTTCAGGTGGTGATTTCCATGATTTAATAAGGAATCCTTCTGGAATCGGAATCCATGTGGGCTCATCCTCCCCTCCGTATGCTTGTTTCAGAATCTAAGTTTATATTAATAGGGTTTAGTTCGTGCAGTTTGTTGTTTAGGAACGTTAGCGAAATGTTTATGCTTGTATTCAAGCAACCATTGACTGCACACATTTGGCATGTGCAGCTCTAAAGCAAACCTATTCAATGTATGTATTTTTTTGGTTTTTAGTATATCAAAGGCGTTCTGCGCATATAACATATCAAGTGAGGATGAAACCTAGAATACCAAACACAACACGCATAGGAATAAACCTCAATTCGATCTATTCATTTCAAACACCAACTAATGGTTGACCACCTAGTGAACGTTAGCATAAAATCCGGAAAATTTGGAAAACAAACTAAAGTCTTCAGCGCATCAAAGCACACTGTTTTAGTAAGAGTTGGGTCTTTATTTATTCTGCATCATCCTAACTGCTTTTCCTTGGCTTATGTAGTCTCTTGGGCCCGGCCTGCCTACTCCGAATCCGACGCACGTTTCTTTTTCTTCCCCTCGGCTCAAGCTGGCAACGACTCTGCATCGGAATCTTCAGGCTCTTACCTGAAATAACGCCATCAGGCAAAACATGTTAGGTATGTCCGAAAAGATATTCTTGTTTACTGCATACAGTTGTAGTGGTTAGCCGTGGACCAACGTGTTTTGAAAGGCTCAAGGCGCACTAAGGCGCAAAAGGCTTATAGAGCCTTGTGGCGAGGCGCATATCAAGGCGCGGGCTTCATGAATATGAGTCGCGTTAAATTAAAGTAAATTATAATAGTTTAGGCGAAATTTTATTGATTAATGATGACTTAAATAACACTAAAATAATTAATGTATGAAAAAAAATTAAATAGTTAAACCAAAAATACCAAGCAATGCATCATATTCATGACATGATGAGATTACGTTATCTCATGCGTAAAATAGAGAGATGAGTTTGTATGTGCAGACACTTGAATTGAACAACCAAGCACTCAAATTGATTGATTTATTTAGTTTCTAGATAGTTTCTAGGTAATCTATTTATTACAATATTAGGAGGCGATGAATAGTTCAATCAAAAAGAAAGTTTCAAAATCCGCTACCTTTCTTAGGCGCGCCTAGGCTCAGGGCTCTAAATCCCAAGGCTCTGCGTTTTTTGTGAGCCTTGTGCATGTGCGGAGTCTCGATCTGAAAATATCCCTAGAGCTTGAGCCTTAGAGCCTAGGCGCGCCTTAAGGCATGGTTTTTAAAACTATGGGACCAACCTTATGCATTTTTAGCGATGTTGGTTGTTTACATGCCTTAGCAAAATGTTTATGTCTGTATTCAATCAACCATTTACTGCACACATTTGGCATGTGTAGTTCTAAAGCAAACCTGTTTGGTGTATATATGTTTGGTTTTAGTATAGCAAAGGCGTTTTGCGCTTATCACATAGCAAGTGAGGATGAAACCCCGAATACCAAAGACAACATATATAGGAATAAACCTCAAGTGGACCTATTCATTTCAAACACCAACAAATGGTTGACCATACAATCAACCTTAGCATAAAATCCATAAAATTGAAAGAATAACCAAAGTCTTGTGATGCTCAACGCATCAAAGCATACTGTCTTATTAATAGTTGGGTATTTATTTATTCTGCATCATCCTGACGGCTTTCCCCTTGCTTATGTAGTCTCTCAGACCCGACCTGCATGCTCCGATTCAGACATATGTTTCTTTTTTTCCCTCGACTCGAGTTGCCAACGACTCTGCATTTGAATCTTCAAGCTCTTCCCTGAAATAACCCCATCAGGCCAAACAGGTTATGTATGTCAAAAAAGAAGTGCCTGATAAACTAGGAATCTCGTTCAATGTATACAGTTGCAGTGGCTTGATTTAGGGCCAACCTTATGCGGTTTTTTCCTTTAGATGGTTTCAAAGGGGTTAACATGGATGGATGCTTGCACAATCTCTTTCCCGGAGAGCTAGGAACATCAGGAACTGCATCTGTAGTGCTTGAACCTGCACTTTCCACAGATGCCTCTCACTAAATTAGCTTCCAACAAGTAAAGCTTGCAAAGGTTCCATGTTTATAGTACGTGTGGGATTTTAATTCCTAGGTGTGAGTAGTGCCTATGATATTTGTTAGTGCGGCCGACAAATCGGAGGTGTCATCTAAAGACTGCATACGAATCCGTTTGTTAAAAGCGTGTGCAAGACTGGGCCAAATGGTGAAAATGTATATTAATGTCAAAGGTTTACCTCTTCGTCGGCCTGCGCAATTGAGTCGGCTGAGCACTTTACCAACTCAGAGGCAGTCTCATCGAACATAATCACCAACACATGCCCTGTCTCATCGGAAACCCCTAACTCTAGCCTGTACCTGCCAATCGAGACCAACATGTGTGAAGATCAACAACGTCCTGGGTGGGCTTTGATTTAACATCGTGCGTATGGAATACCAAACATTACCTTAGAACGGGATACTCTACTGCTTGCTCGCAGGCGTCACATCACCATCCCCCAAGCTTTCTGCCGAGTCCTTTCTTGTACTTTTCCCCGCCACACGTTGGGAAGTTCTAACCCTTCCTCGTCCTGATATTGTCGATCCTCACTTAGTAAATAAAAGCTACAGACTGTACACGGGAACACTTTAGAAATGGAATGCAGTTGGATAACGGGAAAACAATGTTAGGCCGGAGTGTATCGAACATACATCATTTCGGTGGTTGCGCGCCCACAGTAGGAGGTTTTCAAGTGTGCCCGCCCTTGGTTCACCAAAGTCAACCGGCATAACCTCCCTGGTCTGCTCCGCAACACTGCATAGCAGAGCGGGGTTAATTATAAGCAGGGCAAAGTTACAAAATAAGGGGCAACCAACTCTATCATCCTCTATCTTCCTTACCTGATTTCAGACCTAAGCTCTTTCAATGCAGGGATATCTCATCATCCAAGATCTGAGTGGATGAACTGCTTGACATGTACAACTTATCTGGTAGGGTGAACATAAATTTTTAAATAACTTATGATTCATGTACACTCTTCATAAAACTTAAGGTTGATAGGGGCTTACTGTTATAACTTTTTACATTCATCGCTGTTAAAATTACTACACACTGGCCCAGATCCTTAGTCTTATTTTCAATCAGCATATCGCCCAAACCCCCCATAGTGTAACTCTAAGCATCTGACCCTTGCGCATAGTATTGTATATTAACTGCCCTATGAAATAGCTACATGTTATGAATGTAATAACCATTAAAAATGACAGTTACCTTTGGTTGGCCAGGTAGAAGTCGAGGGTTCTAAATCCTGTTTGTTTTTTAATGGACCTTCCAACATTAGTGATGTATCCAGCAATATCTGAAATATATTGTTTCCATGATTAGGACAAACCAATGCCCAAAATATGTAACTATCTATTATATCAAAAGGTCCCGAAAGGCAGTAATATTACCAATCATGTATTTGTTCTCTGACAATTCCACGCTATCAAGCTCAACAAATTGGAAAGGATGTCTGACAAATCCATCAGATTTGGCCAAAGATTTCCGCGCGCTTGTAGCTCCATCGAACTCTAGCATGAAGGTATCATCTTTTCTAATACGAAACTCCTCCTTATTTGGGTGAACCACAAAGTTTTTTATAGAACATATGCCCCCCTCTTTTAGCTTTATAAAATTATGCGCAATATTTGACCGTGCAGTGCAATGGATGGTGTTACCCTGCAAGTAATATGTGTTAACATTTGGGGCAACTGGAATAGCATGTTAACATTTTTAGGGGAAAATTGGAACTCATGACTTACCCGCGCATCAGAAACAACCATATCGATACTAAAATAGCGGCATGTTACAGCACTTACATCCCAAATTCTACAGAGCATCACAATAATAGTCCCGGTCACACCAACCTGTAGCTCATCCAAGAAAAAAGTTGAGCTTGATGACGCAGCCTGCGCAAAGACGGTTTTCGCCAATGCTGCATTCTCGGAAGACATGAGTTCCTTCGGTGATGCATGTTCAACAGAGATGTTTTCCTTGGATAATGTACCCGCGCCAGACATGATTTTGGGCCTTTGGTCGACCGTATACATGTGTTTATCGGGTGACGTTACCTCGCCATAGATGGTTATCTTTGCTGATGTAGCTTTGCCAGACATGATTTTGGACTTTCAGTTATGCAAAGGTGGAAGATGGATTAGGATAATTGGGCATACTAATTCCTTCATGTCTAATTTATAATCACCCAGGGTGGTTTACTTAGTATTATTACACCTCCTCATATTACCTTACAGCAATTTAGTAGGGTAGTTATTTGCGAAACCTTCTGTAATCCCATTGCATTTACTCGGTGGCAGTTTTTTGTACATCATGAAATCCCCACAATAAATTTGGGAGACAATTGAATTGGGCAGTTATTTTCTGTTACAAAACCTTCTCATATACTCGAGAATCATTAAACACGGACGATGGACTTTCAGGAAGTTAAGCACATGACTTTTTGTACAACAACGCCAACATGGTGTATAACTCATGAAGCCTCTACATTTATTGAGATGACATCTTTAAGTATTATACCTTATATTTAAAAGGCAAGATCGTTGCCCCGAGGTGTCATAAATGACGGGTTTGCAAAACGTTCAAAACAACCCGCCCCGACCCGTTTGTTTATTATATCTTTTCCAGTGGTACATTTTACTCATCAGTGGACACGTGTTTCCCTATATCAATCACCGCCCCCAGTAACCTTCTTTTTTCTTAAAATCACCTAAGCACAATACCATCTCTCAAAACCATAAGTAAACACACAGACCAAATCATCATCTCTCAAAACCATAATCTCTAAAAAAACACAAAAACCCTCATCTCTTTCTCAAAACCATCCGATAGTGGAATTTGATTTTTCTGTTATTAGTGTGGTTTTTTAGGAATCATGATCAATATATGTTTTTAAAGATCTTTGTGAGGTTAAAGTCGAATCCATAATGCTTATTTTGAACTGCTGTGAGGATGTTTGGGATTGCTTATTTTTAAGAAGTTTGATGTGTTTTGAATATTCGGTAGTCTTCTTCTTAGTTTGAGACATAAAGATTGGTTTTCTAATGATATTTGTGGCAAAAAGGTTGATTTTTAATGATGCTTTCACTTGGAAAAATAATAGCATTAGGTTTTGGCACAATTTATGCATATTACATTAGCTATAAGTAGTTTCGCAAACTATTGTTTAGAAATTATTAGTGCGTTGATAGTTTTTAGTGATAAATATCATAAGTGAAGTAAGATACGACTGACTTTGACCCCAACATTACGTTTAAACAACCACCATTTTTAGTTTTTTTTGGCTTATGGCCTCATTTTGTATAAGCTGATGAAGTATAAGTTTAGAAAAGGAATAGGCTTACGAAATATAAGTCGAGTCAAATAAGCTCATAGGTTTATATATAAGCTTCAACAAAGGCCGTGAGCAAGTGTTTATTTATCATGTATGGATTTCGTTAGAAGCATTTTAAGGCGAAAACCGTATTCGTTAGGCCAAATTACTAAAAAGGACAAAAAGATATATTTCTATTAGTAGTTTCATACAGTTAGCTGTGATAGTGCTTTAGAACATAACAAGTGAGTGTACGAGTGAATTATACTCATCTTTTTATGTTTGATAAGCAATCCTAAACACTCTCTTAACATATTCTGGAACTGATCTAGAAACAATGAACGTTGTTTATATGTGGCTTTTAAGTGAATTTAAGGCTAAATGTAGTTGTAGTTCTTTCTTAGCGGGTTTATTAAATGTATTTGATGCTGTATGTTGTTTTTTTCTTTTTCCATTTACCCAATTGAGTCTGTTGTATGCACAAATCATACTAATATGTAGCAGATGATGATTGTGTGCGTTTGCTGATGTTTGCGTGCGTTTGTTGATGCCTGCTTTGCTGATGCCTTTTTATACTGATTGTTTTAATAATGTCATATTGATTCAAGCAAAGACTTATCAAGGTACATGATTCTAAAGTTTCAGATTCGTATTTTCTTTTGATTTGGGTTTGAAACATTCGTGGACGTCATTTTACTTTTATAGGTTTCAGGTATTATTGGGATAACTGTTCCAAACTAGAATCCTGAAAAGGGGATGGGCAAAAATAAAGAGTAAGGTGGAATAATTTTAATTTCCACACTTCTTTTGAAGCTTTTTAACATCGTTTGTTTTATAGAAAAAAAAGTTAAAACCTTTTATTTTTGTTATGCAGACGTCTGATCAAATAAAGCAACGTTTTCATGTGATAATTATTGTGGAAACCTTCTGCCATGTGGCAACCATGTTTGCACTAAAACCTGTCACGCCCTTAAGAGGCGAGCAATGTGAAAAGTGCAGTCTACCTTGCCAACGGGTTAGCTTCCTTACATATTTTACATTTTATATTGTGATCATAACACCCTGTTAGTGCGTGTAGTTACAACGGGACTGACTTTTAACATATAAATTGGTTTTGCAGCTGCTCTAGACATGGTACTGAATTGGAACGTATTACAGTGTGTGGCCTTTGTTTTTTTGGACGACGAGGTTTGAGACGTTTGTTTTGTACAGATACAGTAAGTGAGTATTGTTTGGTTTCACTCGACTATTTTTAACAGGGTAGCGAAATGTCTTTCATTGTTTCTAACATGTCTATTTGTTCTTTCAGCGGGGGCAACGAATTGGGTCTACCGGATCTGGCTCTAGGCGAGGTAAACGGAGGGCTGCTGACAGTCTATCAGGACGACACATGGTCCCACAGAGTAGGGACCGAAATGCGCGCATACATGGTCAGACCAATCACCCATTTTAGACGTAGCTCTGTTCACACCGAAGGTGAAGAATGATTCTTTTTTTTCACCAGTTTGTAAGACTTAATGTATAGCAAGGAGGGAATGACCACCAAAACTTATATAATGTTGGGGCTTGGAGAAACTGACAAGACTACAAAGAAAAAACAAGCAGATCTGATTCTGAAAAGGTACACATGACTATCTAATGATGTGATTCACACGGTGAAAGCATAACTTAACCCCAACTATATTGTTTCTGCCCACACCATAATTGAATTGCAATTCAACTTACTAAACTTTGCGATTAATCTGAATATATTTAGTTTGAAATAATAAGGCCATAAGGCATCTCAACGTGAAGAGCGGGAGCTTCTTAAAAGCGGCGTTGCGACAATATTTTCAACTTAAAAACTGCACTCTTTGATTACAAATGTTGTGTAAACCTGCAATGTTTTTAAAAAATATTTTAATGAATTCATGAATTTATTGATGTTAATGTTAGATATCTGTTTTGCAGGGAATCTGGAATTCGGGCAACGTCATTCGAAAGGATGTATATTGTACGTTTGGAAATTGCAGGGATTTGATAAAACTGTTTTTGGGCCGTGAGGAACGTCTCAACAGTCAAAGTAAGTTGTACGCCATTTGTTTTGTTTAAATGTGTTGGTCTTATTAGAGCTGATAGTGTTTGGTATGAGTGAACGGGTCAGTGGGCCAAATTCACATTTTTAAAACCAAGATTCTTTAGGTCCTATTGGTTTTAATACTGGAATGCACATTAACACTAGACTAAAAGCCATTAGGTGGTTAAGAGGTGTTTGGAATAGCTTAGTTTTGGGGCCTATCGGCTAATTGTGGCAATGAAACACAACAAACCCAAAGAGAGCTTATTTAATGTCAACGTACTTATTATGTGGCCTTTTTAATTTGTGAAATTACTTCTACATACGCTCATTTTCAACCTGCACTAAAAGCTGCTTATATTGTGTCCCAAAGACGCGGAGAATTAGTTTGGACGATCAATACACTCTAAGTCGTTTTTTATAATAAGCATATATGTAGCAGAAAAAAATAGCTATCCCAAATGCCCTTTAATAACCAACGTTTTCCAACTTTTTATATGTAAACTATGTAAAGCAAAATCATTATTTATGGGTCAATACAACCTGCTTGACCTGCTCCTTTCAACCATAACCTCTGACTGAATCATGAATATATGTTCCCTTACATGATGTAAGGGGCTTTTAGAAAGTACCTACTAGATAATCCAATACGTATAATTAAATTGTTAGTTGTAATAAACAACGAAAAATGGATAAATGTGCTTTGTTAACAACAATCTATTAACGTAATATCATTTCTGTAGGTGCTTCTATAAGTTGGGTGTCAAGATATACACGATTCAGAATTTTGACGGCGAAGAGTCACAATTGGCGGTTGGGCATACTTACATCTTTGGCAGTCAATGCCATTATCTGGGAACTTATACATGGATCTTGGTTTTGAAAAGGAAGAAGAAGGCACAATTGCACGTTTAGGCAGCCTCTTCAACCAGCATAGAGGCGACACACGTAGACCAGTGGTCGTGGAGCAACATAGAAGTCTTTGTTTCAGCATTACATGCAAGTCAACCTGTTAAAAAGATTGGCATCAGCTAGAGTCTACTTTATGCAGTTAGATTAGCATATTTTCTACAAGAAAATGCAATAAGACCTGTTTAAGAAGGTATGTTTTAGTATTTAGGTGTAGATCAAAACATCTAATGTTATGGCTTAGTTTGTTTCTACTTTTTGTAACAGGTAGATACAAACCAAAACATCTAATGTAACTACTTAGCCTGTTTAAGCATATGTTTTAGTATTCAAGAAACGCAAACAAAAAACTTAAAACCCCGTGCTCCGCAGCGGAGCGCGGGTTAAAAACCTTGTTATAATAGATATAGGTGGGTGTTGCAACATTATTTTGGATTAATGAATAATGATGTTATATTGAATGTGGATTTTTGCCGCCTAGCTATGTCAAGTCAAACTTGGCTAACAATTTTGTGTAATCTAAAAGTCTGGAAGAAATTAATTTGGATGTATAATTTGACAAATGACCTGTTATTTATTTATAGATTATTTTTATGGGTTTCAACTTTAGTTAGATTAAAAAGTAGACTTTCTACATCAGAACTCATCAAAATTTGGTATATGTGTTGGATGTCATCATTTATTAAAAGCAAAAAGTAAACTACAATACACACATTGATTTCCCCCCGAAATTTAGGTTTGATGTCATTATTTCCATTAAAATATATCGAAGAAATTAAAGGAATTTCTAAGCCCGTTTGATTGGAGGTTTTTTTTTTTAAGTTTTTGGTTACAAACTTGAAATAAATTGTTTGGTTGTGTTAAAAAAAAACTTGTTTGGTTGCATTTTTGGTACTTAGATTTGGATACTTAAACCAAATATAAGAGGTTTCATAAAAGATGGAGGTGTTGAGAGTTTTGTGACAAAAGTGAGATCGGATGTTTTCTCTTTCACATTTTTTACTTTATATCCTTTCATTATAAATATAAATAATTTATAATTTATATTTTAATATATAATATATTTTTAAATATTATTCTCTCTCCTAACTAAAATCAAAATTTAAATCCTAAACTAAATTTTAATCTAAATCCAAATCTTAATTCTAATGGCCCGTTTGGTTTGTATACGGGTTTAGAATTAGAATTTAAATTTGGGTTATTATTTGAATTTTGATTTGATATATAGAGAGAGAAATGTATTATAAAATAATAAAAAATATATATTTAAAGAGAAATGAAAAATATAAAAATATGAGAAAGATAGAGAGAGAAAACACAATGGATCCACACTTTTGCCAGATACTGGCTCCTTCATTAACTTTTCTATAAAGCAAATATCTATGACTTAAATTCAAATTCTAATATCAAATACTCAATCAAACAACTATTAAACTCATCTACAAACCAAACAGGCCCTATTATGTACTAAATAAAGTGACTTTGACTTTCATTTGCCTCATAACATTTTGTTACAAAAAAGGTATATCCTTTCGGCTATCGCACATATATCTTGTATCTAACCGAGTCACATGTACTTAAAGATCCTTTGATTCGCATTATATATTAAAAAAATTGTAATCTATTAATAAAATTATAATGTATTTGAAACAATTATAGTGCAAATGAATTGTGATTTGTAAAAAAAACTTGTAATTGTAATATGAATTATATTTGTAATTCAAAATAATAATAATAAGTAAAATAAATAAATGAATATTAAAAATAATAATACCAGATTAGTATCTCAACTTCTTATTAATTTCTTATAAATATCGTGAATTTCTGTAATAATAATAATAATAAAAATAATAGATTATTAAAGTTCATAAAAATCAATTAATTATTAAGATAATAATAATAATAATAATTTAAATTAAATAATATAAAATCATTAATGAAAAAAGCATTAATAATGTTTTAAAGTTATGAATAATTTAAAATTTTCAATTTGTTATTTATTATTTTTTATATTATTTAATTATAAAATAAAAATATTTAATATTAAT
>BQNB010032975.1:0-48877 GCA_026074375.1 Tanacetum coccineum
CTTGAAATTGTCTTTTGGTTTAAATGGAGATGTGTTGTACAAATACAAGTTGCAAGATTTTATGATATTTTCTTGTATATGTCTCTTTAAATCCGGCCATAGATAGGTAAATATGATATTATTTTGTAAATTTTAGGTATTGGGTATAAATGTGGGTATTTGTGGAAGCGTAGAAAAGTTTTGGTGGTTTCGGGTATGCCTAAACGTATTTTATCGCGAATTGTTTGACGCCCGTTTACATTGAACGATAATTTTTAGCTTACGCGATTTAACTTAACGTTTACGATTTAAAGCAAACGCGTACAATACTAAAAATACATAGTGAATTTATTGATGACGTCAATGACCCTAGAACACTGGATGTTATACATACGACTCTCCCATTGAACGTGTTCCCTTCGACCGAGAATTTGGCTAGGTTATGTTTGTGATTTTGTGATATTGTTGTGTGAAGTAGGGATGAGCATGGTTACTCAAAAAATGGTACGGTAGCAGAATCATACCAACCCGTACCGAGAGTCCAAGACCGGTTCTCTTTACCCGATATGGTGCCGGTATCCTGAAACTCGCTAAAAAGAATTCGGTATCATAAAAAACGATACAGTACCAAGATGGGAATTTCCAAGTTTGGTGCCGAAATACTGATGTGTCGTTGTGTGGTGTATATTTTATTGATTCAAGTTTTAAATTTATATTTTGCCGACTCAACTAAAAACAACACTTTAACGGGCAGTGTACCCGATCGGTAGTAGTTTCGTAGTAAGTAAGGTGTCAATCACTGAGAGCGAGGTTAAATCTATCAATTTAATTAATATCTTGGTTATCTAATCTATGTTAATTCTATTCTAATCTAAACCTATGTTAAACCTATGTCAGTCTAAATCCTAATTCTAATGGGAAAAGGGGGGTTTCAGCCTGAGAGATTGGCACAGTTTGGTTGGTGACTACAATCAATTCAAGACACTGTTACCCACGCAAGCTGATAAACAAAAGATAAAAGAGCAGTCGAACCTTATATAAGAAAACTATATTAATCAGATTAGAACGTTAGTTTGTTTATTAAGTGCAATGATTTCTTCTCTCGAGATGGCATATCATTCTTAAGACTTAGGCGTTACATCATCCTAAGACCTAGACACATTAATTCTGTCACAATTAAAGCATCCGCATAAAGCATCCTTATTTGCTGATTATAATCTATCTTAGGGATTAAAGAAATGGTGATCTTGTTAAACCCTAGCTCATAGAGACTTTACCCACTTACCGCTTAATGGCAATCTATACGCGAGTAGTCTACTTGTCCAACTATCCAATGGAATCAGAACGTTATTTATTGAATTGTCTATGTCACCTGCTAGTCAACACGATCAATAAACCATCGGCAATATCTAATTAACTAGTTAAGCCCGAAGCGTATCCTAGACACAGACTTAGAAGGACAATACTTGTGTAACTATTATTCTAGATGTATAAATTACTGTATGGAGAGCTATCTCGGACTCTAGATCCGCTTGGTCCACTTTGCTAGATCCAGTGGAATGATAGGTCGCATACAAAAGCACTAAACAAGTATAAATTGATAAACATAAACAAGCACTCTATGATAAATCAAGAAATCGATATAAACAAATACCAAACATTCAAATCTTCATAATAATGGCTAATACCCGAAGGTATTAGCCTTCAAACGTCATAATAAATACAAGAGCAATAATTTAGCCATGGTAAACTAACCGAGTTAACGAATGATACCAAAAACTGAACGATTACTAAAGTATATAGAATTACACGATATCTCCTATGGAATTGAATACGTTGCTCGACCTCTTCTACTCTTTTTTCCACTAAAAATTGACTTTTGTGGTTTAGGTATCGAGAATATGATTTAGCACACTTCAAACTCGTTTTTGAGTTTTCTATTTATAAGGTTTGGAAGTTGGTTGGATACGGTGTATCCATGTATTGGATACGGTGTATTGGGGATTTCTTGGAGTAGGGACCACGTTTGATATCTTTCAGAATATTATATTGATTCCATATATTGAATACGACGTATTGAGTCCTCTGGATACGGCGTATTGATCTTCATTCCTCTTGTGGTCTTTGGTGAGTGCAGGCACGGATACGCCGTATCTTCCTTGATGGATTCGGCGTATTGGTCTTCAGAATAGTAATCTTCAAAATATCTTCATTTAAGCTCCAGAATACGCGCCGTTTGCTAAGTTTCACTAATTACTCCATAATTACTGCAATTCTCAAATATAAACGATTAAGTAACAATTCTTTGCAATAACTATACAAAATGGGTTAATATTGTGGGATAAATAATGCTATAAAATAGACGTTATTTGATGTCATCAAATATTCCCCCACTTGAATCCTACTTGTCCTCAAGTAGCCTTTAGAAGTTTATAAAAATGTATCCCTTAAGGATAGTTTCCGTTAAATCACTTATTCTATCTATTACAAGTACACAACCAAACACCTCACGAAATAGGTAGATGAAAACACTCAAATCACTCAACTAATCTATGTGGTAACATGTAACTAATTTACTCAATTGCTCGGTCGTGACGAGTATTCTATCATAAGCTTGGCAAGGATACACATCTCCACCACTAAAGTCAAGGAGTAACAAGTTTATAAAGGTAAATATGGCTTTTTGTATGGAAAGGCATACGTTTTGATCATTCTACTATCTTTCACCAAAAGTATCATTCCAACAAGGCAGCTGAAGCACACATACATATCCTGAAAGAAATGGGTTGTATTCCCCACCCCCGTCCAACCCCCACCCATTCAAGCCCCACCCATCCCCCCACTACACGCCACCTCCACCACTAAAGTCAAGGAGTAACAAGTTTATAAAGGTAAATATGGCTTTTTGTATGGAAAGGCATACGTTTTGATCATTCTACTATCTTTCACCAAAAGTATCATTCCAACAAGGCAGCTGAAGCACACATACATACCCGGAACGCCGGGATAGACATGTGTGTTCGATCACATCCCCATTCGAATTTAACCAACGGTTAGGATGAAGAATGATATAGGGTAGGAACCTTTTAACTTTTACCAAAAGTCGTAAACCAATGAGGCAGCTAAGACATGCATTCATGGCCGTAACGACGGAATAGACATGCACGCTCGAAAAAGTCCTCATTCGCGTAAAACCAGCGGCTAATCATCAGGTGAGAGGGAAGTAAATTATTGTTAAATAAAAATCAAGAAACAAATAGATTAAGACTTAAGATACAAGTTGCTAGACACTTATTTCCCCGACTGTTACCATGATAAAGACACAACTATTTACAATGTCTTGATCATAGATCAAAAACAACAACCTAAGTTGGCGTTCCCGTAATGGTCAACTTCCCAATCTTCCCAAAAATTTACATACTTTACAAGGTAAGTGGTGATATCTTCCACTTTGTATAATACTCTACATCGTTGATTTTTAGATGTATCAACGAATAATCGATCCTTCGTATAATTCCTTCGGTAATGCTTTTTGCGAAACGATTATCTTCTAAATTGTTTCCCTCTTTTTTTTCATTTTTTTAAAAACATTCTTCAAATCTCGGTGTAGTTTCACCATCTTCACCATCATAATAATTCCTGATAATTCCTTCGGTAATTTCTTCGTTCTTCGGTTTCACCAATAATTGTGACGGTAGTAAAATCACATGAGCTTTGACTACTAATATACATTCTCATTTGCAATGTGCAAATTTCTAACCGCACCAAAGATAGAAAATGACACAAGACTCGGGAAATACAAACTATACACTTTAAGCAACTAGCAACTGTAAATTCAAGTTTAATCTAATAGGGTAGGTGAAGTGAAACTCCCTGGGTCTTTCTCCTTTCTGGGTATGGAATTATTGATATGTGAATCTTCAGAGTAAGCTTCCGAGAATTGTGGTCCATATGATCCCTTATTTTCTTCACAGTAATAACCATTCAAACGACTTGGAAATGGAATCTTCGTTTGTCTTGTCTCGTACATCAGTGTACGGTTCTGTCCAGTAGATACGGCGTATTGGGAAGATCCAATACGGTGTATCGGGTATGAATCAGCTTCAATAGTAGTTGAAATTAACTTTACTTGATCTCTCGGGTTCGCTTTAGTAGAGCTAGGTAGACTTCCAAATCCTCTTTCCTGTAGTACCTTGCTCATTTGCCCGATTTGAATCTCTAATGTTTTAATTGATGCTCCTTGGTTTCTAATAGCAGCATCCGTCGAAGCTCGGATTTCTTTAATCAAATTGGAGTTTTATTCATGTCTATTTGCCGATTCACTCATAAACTTGCTCAGGGTATCTTCCATAGATTGCCTTCGTTCTTGGTACGAAGGATTTGTGTTGTTCCTTTGATAGAATCCCGGAGCTGCTGCTCTATATCCCCCTCCTTGAAAAGGTCCACCAAATTGCGTGTAGTAAGCTTCTTCTAAGGTTTTCCCTTCTTCTTTGAGTGGGAAATCTTTAGTGTAATGAGGTCCTTTGCATTGTTCGCATCCAACTTGCGCAGCATAGACTTTTTCATTCACTTTCTTGATCTCTCTCCCAAGATTATTGAGTTGTGCTTGTATAGCTGCCAATCCATCAGAAGTTTCAGTACTTCTTGACCTATATGTTCCATTGTGCCATTTTTGAGAGTATTCAGCCATTTATTAAATGGCTACCTTTGCATCAGTAGCAGTCTTAGATGGTATTGCACCTCTTGAATCAAGAATATGTCGAGTAGGAATTCCCAATCCATTATAGAATAAGATTACCTCCTGCATCTATGTTAAATAGTGTTGAGGACACTTCATTGAGAGTTCTTTAAATCGCTCCCATGCTTGGTAAAGGTTTTCATCAGGTTCTTGCTAAAAGTTGTTGATTTCCTCCATTTTATTTACAGTTCGAGCAGGTGGGCAATATTTGTTTAAAATTTTTGTTTTAAGACCATCCCAAGTTGTAATTGGACTAGTTGGTTCGTTTCTCAGCCATCGGCTTGCGGCTCCAGTCAAGGACATATGGAATATTCCAAGCATTACTTGGTCTATAGTAATATTTGGAATGTGGAATAGATCAACAATCTCAAGAACTTTCTCAATGTGTTCGTTCACATCTTCATGATCCGAATCGCTGAAGGTGTTAGTACGTAGTTCCTTGAGAAATTGCCCTTTAGTTCAAAGTTATCCTTGTCTTTAATTTTGGGCCTAGCAACCCCCGATCCATAGTCAGCTCGGGTCTTGCTCATGTATTGCTCCATAGTTTTCGCCATTGTTTCCGCAACTTCTTCCTCCGAGTTTTCTTGGTCAGAAAATAAATAGAAATCAGGCGATCTCAATTCGTCAAGACTTAGTGTCTTGAAGTGCTTCCTAGATGATCGAAATTATCGTTCTAGATCCTTGAAAGGTCTGAATAGTTCGTTCGTTGAACTCCTTGTCATGCACTACCTGAAACAAAGGATAAACAATCAGTAGGATAGGCTCTTTAGGATAGAAAAACTTTTAACACAGAAATCAAATATGGAAACTTTGATTCTGATTCTATTTCAGATGATCGATACGTCGTATTCAATAGAAGTGAATACGCCGTATTAATCAGTTGAATGAATACGCTGTATTGGACAGAAAGTTGGATACGCCGTATCCAATGGAAGTGGATATGCCGTATCGAGTTATCGACCAGAACAGTATATTAAGAAAACAATTAAATTAAACATACAATTATACAAGCAAACAATTAAGCTAACAAATATACAAAATATACAGAATATACAAGAATATACACTAATCTAATTAACACTACTCCTAAGGGTTAGATCTAATGTTAAAAAACCAAAATATAAAATAAAAATCAAGATTAATTTTCACTCCTCGGCAATGGCGCCAAAAACTTGATGTGTCGTTGTGTGGTGTATATTTTTATGATTCAAGTTTTAAATTTATATTTTGCCAACTTAACCAAAAACAACACTTTAACGGGCAGTGTACCCGATCGGTTGTAGATTCGTGGTAAGTAGGGTGTCAAACACTTGAAGCGAGGTTAAATCTCTCAATTTATTTATATTTTGGTTATCTAATCTAAGTTAATTCTAATCTAAGTCAAACCTATGCTAATCCTATGTTAGTTCTAATCCTAATTCTAACAGGTAAAAGGGGGGTTTCAGCCTGAGAGACTGGCACGGGTTTGGTTGGTGACTACAATCAATTCAAGACACTTTAACCCACGCAAGCAAATTAACAGAAGATAAAAGAGCGGTCGAGCCTTATGATAGAAAACTGTATTAGCCATCATTAATCCGATTAGAAGTTGGTTTGTTTATTCAGTGCAATGATTACTTATCTCGAAGAGGCATATCATTCTTAGACTTAGGCGGGACTTCATCCTAAGACCTAGACACATTAATTCTGTCACAATTAAAGCATCCGCATAAAGCATCCTTATTTGCTGATTATAATCTATCTTAGGGATTAAAGCAATGGTGATCTTGTTAAACCCTAGCTCATAGAGACTTTACCCACTTACTGCTTAATGGCAATTTATACTCTAGTAGTCCACTTGTCCAACTATCCAATGGAATCAGAACATTATTTGTTGAATTATCTAGATTCACCTACTAGTCAACATGTTCAATAAACCAAAGGCAGTTTTCGTTAACTAGTTAAGCCAGAAGCGTATCCTTAGCATGATTTTAAAAGGACAATATTTGTGATCCTATGATTCTAGATGTATAAATTACTATATGGAGAGCTATCTCGGTATCTAGATTACTTGGTCCGTATCACTAGATCCAGTTGAATGATAGGTCTCATATAAAAGCACGTAAACAAATATATTTGATAAACATAAACAAGCATACAACGATAAATTAAGAAATCGAGATATAAACAAAACCAAACATTCAGATCTTCATAATAATGGCTAATACCCGAAGGTATTAGCCTTCAAACATCATAATTAATACAAGAGTAATTGCTTAGTCAAGGTAGACTAACCGAGTTAAAAAATGATACCAAAAACTAAATGAATACAAAAGTATAAGAAATTACACGTTGTCTTCTATGGATTGGAATGCATTGCAAGACCTCTTTTGCTCTTTTTCTCCTCTGAAAATTGACTTTTGTGGTTTAGGTATCGAGAATATGATTTAGCACACTTAAAACTCGTTTTTGAGTTTTGTATTTATAGGGTCTGGAGTCGGTGTCGATACGGCGTATCCAAGGTATTAGATACGGCGTATTAAACTTGTGTCCTTCGTGGTCTTTGGTGAGTGCAGGCACGGATATGCCGTATCTTCCTAGATGGATACAGCGTATTGGTCTTCAGAATAGTAATCTTCAAAATATCTTTGTTTAAGCTTCAGAATGCCCGTCTTTTGCTAATATTCACCAAGTACTCTGTGGTTACTGCAATTCTTAAATATAAATGATTAAGTAACAATTATTTGCAATAATTATACAAAATAGGTTAATTACATGGGATAAATGATGCTATAAAATAAACGTTATTATGATGGGTCAATCAAATATCCTCCCCCACATGAATCCCTACTTGTCCCCAAAGTAGACTTATAAGTTATAAAAATGTATCCCTAGGATATTTTCAGTTAAAGCATTTAATTTGATCATTACAGTAACACACCAAACCCACCACACGAAGTAGGAGATGAAAACACTCAAATCACTCAACTAATCTATGTGGTAACATGCATCTAATTCGCTCAATAGCTCATACTTTACGAGTATTCCTATCATAAGCTTGGCAAGGATACATCATTTCCACCCGCTAAAGCTAAGGAGAACAAGTTTATAAAGGAAATATGGGATTTAATATTAGAGAGGCTTTTAGGTTGATTACTCTAACTAATCTTTATCGATACCAATATTCCAAGAGGGTGACAAAGACCACACATACACACCCATAACGATGGGATAGACACATGTGACTGCTCACTCCCACCTCGAATAAGCTAAAGAGTAGGACTAGTAGAGTAATATAGGGTATGGATCTTCTAACTTTCACCAATAGTAATAAACCAACAAGGCAGCTGAGACATGCATACATGGCCGTAACGACGGAATAGACATGCACGCTCGATCACATCCTCATTCGCGTAAAACCCATGGTTAATGATTAGGAAAGGGAAATAAATTATTGTTAAATAAAAATTACGAAACAAATAGATTAAGTCTAAAATACAAGTTGCTAGACACTTTTTCTCGACCGTTACCATGATAAAGACATAACTATTTACAACGTCTTGATCATAGATAAAAAACAACAACCTAAGTTGGCGTTCCCGTAACGGTCAACTTCCCAAACATCCCATACTTTACATACTTTACAAGGCAAGTGGCGATATCTTCCACTTTATACAATACTCTACATCGTCGATTTGTATCAACGAATAATCGATCCTTCGTGTAATTCCTTTGGTAGTTGCGAAACGATTATCTTCAAACTTTTCTTCTCTTTTTTGTTGCGATTTTTCTAATTTTTTTGATTTTTTTTGCTAACACTATACTACGAAACTCGGTGTAGTTTCACCATCTTCCACGATTAAATAATTCCCGATAGATTCCTTCGATAATTTCCCTTCCTTCTTCGTACGTACATTAATTGCGATGGTAGTAAAAATACATGAGTTTTGACTATAATACATTCTCATTTGCAATGTGCAAATTTCTTCCAACCATACCAAAATTGACTCGAGAAATACAAACTTTACACTTTAAGCAACTAGCAACTATAAAATAAACTTAATCTTAACAGGGCTAGCTAAGGAGTAACGGTGGAACAAACAATAATTGGTGTAGTTCCTAAAGGATTGGCTCTACGGGTTGTTCTAGGGGTATCTTACTCTTAAAATGAGAGTAAACAAAGGGTTTATATGGGGGTTAACTAACCAGTGTAGTTAGTTAATAAGCAACATGTAAAGGCGATTTGGGTGTAATCCTAAAATTTACCAATTTAAACAAGTTACTCCAAACGAAACCCTATTACTAATCATTGTAGTTTTCAAATAGAAATACCAACCAGTTCTAAAAAGTCTACTACTCACCGATACACTCAAATTAGTGGAATTTAGTAAACATTATGTGAACGGATAAGGTTAAATCCTCACATATCTAACAATGGTATAGTGTCAGGTTATGTATCAAGTAATTTCACAAAAGCATGCTTGATTTTTTTTAAATTTAAGCATAATTTAAGCATATTAATGTGAAAATTAGGACAAGTAAACATTCTAATTCCATCCCCCCACTTGAATTATACAATGTCCTCGTTGTATAGATAAAACATTAAATACGAAATTAAAAGAATTAGAATAGAAACTCCCTTGATATTGCTCTGTAGATTCTCCAGTTGAGTTTATTTGACAAGAATGTGTGTTTGAACACCGCCTTGAAGTTTCAAGACTCCCAATCACTACAGATCTCCAAATTTGTAAATTCTCCACCAATATTCGTCGATATTCTTTCACGAGGTCTTGTATAAAACATAGGAAAAAACGTGTATTCCTATCTTGGTACCTATGGTTAATTTAAACTAAACTAAACAAACTAAATACGAGTCAGTTTTGGTGAATACGCCGTATCATGTTAATTGAATACGGCGTATTCGCAGAACTGACAATAATGTTTTTAAAGTGCATAAAAAGTAAAGACTGATAACGTCCAGACAATCAATACGCCGTATGGGGTGGAACGGATACGCCGTATTGAAGTCTGGGAAGACAGACTCGATAACAAAATTAAATAACATTCCGGGTTGTCTCCCGGGAAGCACTTTTGTTTACAGCGAAGTCTTTAAGTTAGACTTTTCTTCAGCTTCCTTTTACTCAGCTCTAGTCACCATCCATCCTTCGTCCATCATACGAAAGATTTCTTGATACGTACGGCATGCATTATTGCTTGTTCTTGCTAGATCGTCGTATTCATCTTCTTTAATAGCAACATATTCTTCGCCTTGTCCAAATGAATACTTGATCATCTCGAATCTTTGTATCGTGCATACCGGTGGCTCATGAACTTCACATAATTCTTCTCTTTCATTATCATCATGATTTGTCTTATAAGTATCATCATAGTTTGTATATATGTCCCATCGTCTCATTTGTTCATAACTTGACTCATCATCATCTTTGATAGATCCTTCCATGATAGCCTTGTTTCTTAAAGCTTCATCTTTAAGCTCACTATCTTCCAAAGCTTCGTACCACTCGTAATCTTGATAATGGAGTTGATTTTCAATAATAAATGTTCCAGGTAAGTTTCCTCCATTACAGTATCCATCATTCATCCAACTACATGTTGGCCATTCTGAACACCCAGTTTTATAATTGAAAGGCTTGCAAGTATGTATGACTGGCTTCGGTTCTGTCTAAACTCCAGTGTCAGTCCATGGTTTCTCATCAACCCATGGTACATCCTTATTTCAATCGTAGATCCAGTCATCTTTATAATCATCATAGTTTTTAAATCCCCATAATATCCTTTGTAAGTAAGTCTGGATCTACCTTTAGAAGATAATTAAATTCGTTAAATGCTAAACAGATAGGTGTCTCGTAGTCAAATATATTAGTGTCGATTCTAAAGACTTCAGCAATTTCATCTTCATTATCAGAAAATTCTTCATCAGTGAGCTCTACCTCATCATCTCCTCTGATCTATAAATCCATAATCTTCATAGTAATAATATCCATGATTTTAGTCAAAAACTTTGATCCCAACCATTTAGTAAATTCAATATCAGACATAAAATCCCATATCAATTAGCTCATGCTCCGAATCATCATCTACTCTTAAGTCACATGGATGTAGCAATTTTCAACTGTCATATGGTGAAATATCGCACATCCATTTTGCTAATCGACTGACTTCACAGTTGAAAACTTCAAGTGGTGAATCACAAGCGAGCGGATCATCTTCGACCTTAATATCCTTAATTTTCTCGAACTCTCCTTGATAAATTTACATTCTTACGAAAAAATACCCCAGAAAATTAGCATAGAACCATCGGAGAAAGGTATAAAAAAAATTGGCTTAAAGTTTCCAGAATTTTATCAGATGATGAATCACCAGTATCCACGAAAAAAAAACAAAAAAAAAAAGTGATACGCCAATTAATCGGTGGGATAATACGCTGTATTGACATAACTGATAACCGTATCTATGGAAGTGGATAAGCCTATTCATCTTTCGACCAGAACATGAATTCCAAGAAAAACAAATTAAACAACACAAATATATACAATGCAAGCTATTAAGACAAATATACAGAATATACACTAATCTAAATTAAACTAATCGTAAGGATCAGATCTAATCTAATGTTAAACACCAAAATATCAAAATAAAAATAAAGATTATTTTCACTTCCCCCGCATACGCGCCAAAAACTTGATGGGTCATTGGTGGTGTATATTTGATTGATTACAAGTTTTAAACTTATATTTTGCCTCGACTCAACCAAAAACAACACTTTAAAAAACGGCAATTGTAACCCAAAATAAAATAAAAAAAATCGTAGTAGTTTCTGGTAAGTAGGTGTCGATCACTTGAGACGAGGTTAAATCTAAATCAATTTAATTAATATCGGGTTATCTAATCTATGTTCATTCTATTCTAATGCTAAAACCTATGGCAGTCAAAAATTCCTAATTCTAACGAGAAAGGTGTCTTTCACAACCCGTAACTGGCACGTTTGGTTGGTGACTACAATCAATTCAAGACACTGTTACCCACGCAAGCTAATAGACAAAAGATAAAAGAGCGGTCGAACCTTATATAAGATAATGGTATAACCATTATTAATCCGATAGAATTTGGTTTTTTATTAAGTGCAATGATTTCTTTTCTCAGGTGCATATCATGCTTAAGCCTTGAGGCTTACATCATCCTAATAACCTAGACACAATTAATTCGTCATAATTTAAAGCATCCGCATAAAGCATCCTTATTTGCTAATGATATAACCTATCTTAGGATTAAAGCAAGTGATCTGTTAAACCCAAGCTAACAGAACTTACCCACTACTGCTATAATGCAATCTAGACACTAGTAGTCCACCTGTCAACTATCAATGGAAAACAAAACGGATTGGTTGAATATCTAGTTCCACCTCTAGTACAACACGATCAATTAACCATACGACAATATTCAATTAACTAGTTAAGCGCGAAGCAATAGTATCTTTAGACAAAGCCTTAGAAGGACAATACGTTAACTTAGTAATCTAGATGATAAAATAACTATATGGAGACTATCCATCCCACTTAAGTCCGCTTGGCCACTTTGCTAATCCGAGTTGAATGATAGTCGCATTCAAAAGCGCTATACAAGTATAAATTGATAAACATAAACAAACACTCAAGATTAAATCAAGAAATCGTTATAAACAAAGACCAAACATTCAGAATCTCATAATATGGCTAATACCACGAAGGTATTAGCTTCAAACGTCATAAGAAATACAAGATAATAATTTACCAAGGTAAACTAACCTAGTTAACGAATGAAACCAAAAACGGAACGATTACAAAAGTAGATGAATTTACACGATGTCTTCCTAATGAATTGAATACGTTGCTACGACCATCTGCCTGCTCTGTTTTCACCTCTAAAAATCGACTTTTTGTGGTTGGTATCAAGACATATATTTTCACACTTAAAACTCCATTTTTCTGAGTTTGTCGATTTATAAGGTCTGGAATTTCGTTGGATACCGCGTATCCATTATTGATACGTGTATTGGGGTTTCTGGAGTATGGACCACGTTTAATATCTCTAGAATATTATAATGGATTCTATATCTTGATACATGGCTTTTGAGTCTCTGATACGCGGTATTGTTCGTTTAATCTTCTTGGTCCTTTGGTAGAGTCCGGCCGGATACGCCATATCTTCCTGATTGATACGTGTATTCGTCATCAGAACAGTAATCTTCAAAATATCTTATTGTAAGCTCCCAGAATGGGCGCCTCTTGCTAATTTTCCACCAATTACTTCCTATATAACTACAATATCCTCAAAAGATAAACGATTAAGTAACAATCTTTGCAAGAAACTAACAAAATGGTTAAACGTGATAATATGATCTATAAAAGAACGCATTGATGATGTCATCACTCACAAATGCTAAAAGTTCCATGACAGAGACGTCACATTTGCGAAGTAGCAGGAGTACATTCCACTAAGTACACACGATGGGCTTAGGCCAGGAGCACAAGCAACCCGTAAGACCAGTCACAGATTAAAAATTCATGTAGCAAATTCCCACCCAAAAATGATCCAAACAACCTATAGTAATACTTCTCACCCCTGTAACAGAAAAGGCCGGAAGACTGTGCGGACTGCTAAGGTGTAACCTTAATATATTCACCTGGAAGCCAGCGAATATGACGGAGTTCCGCTTCCATATGCAATACACATCTATTATCAGGGAAGGAGGTCCACCCTTAGACATAAGAAAAGGGGACAGCTCCTGAGAGAAATAAAGCAATCTACGAAGAAATGGAAAAGCTAGTGACACTGTATCATAAAGAAGTCCATTATCACAGTTGTGTCGAACCCCTTATTGGTGAAAAAGCATATTGCAGCTGAAATGTGTGGTATTTTCAAGGACTTAAACAAAGCATGCCCAAAGGATGGTTATCTACTACCGGAAATAGACTAGAAGGTAGAATCCCTCTGTGGGCACCCTTTCAAATGTTTCCTAGATGCATACAAAGTATCATCAAATAAAAATGGCAAAAGAGGACAGGAAAAACAAGCATCATCAAATCCACAATATTTTGGTACTCAAAAATTCCGTTCGTATAAAAAAAACAAATGCTGGAGCAACTTACCAACGTCTGGTGGATAAAGCCTTCCAAAAACAAATCGGCCGGAACTTGGAAGTATACGTGGACGACTTAGTCATTAAAAGTTGAAACGAAGCACGGAAGTAATCAGAACATTAGGAACACTTTTCAACAACCCTTCAGAGAGATAAACAGGAATTTAAAACCCCAAAAAATGTACCTTTGGAATGATGAAAAAGGCACTTCTGGGGTACAAAGGAAATGCTGACAGTAAAGGTATCCGAAAGTAGAACGTTCTCAGCTTGCCGTCCCCAAAGTGTTTGAAGGATGTGCAAAAGCTAAATGGGAAGTTAGCAAGCCTCAACAGATTTTTGTCTAAATCAGACCGTAAAATCATGCCAGTCCTTCAAAACTCTAAAAATGCACAAAGAAAGTGACTTCCAATGGACTGCGGAAGCGGAAACGGCATTCAAACAACTGAAAAAATTGATAGCGGAATTGCCTATGTTAACCGCACCAAAAGAGAAAGAAGAATTAATCGTCTACCACTTGCGGCGCAAACAAGCATTCAGTGCAGTCCCAATGACGGAAAGAAACGGGAAACAAATGCCCATCTACTTCGTCAGCCGTGCATTACAAGGCCCAGAAATAAATTACACTGTTAAAAGAAATAATGCCTAAAAAACAATTATTAATATTTTTCACATTCTTTACGTTTTGATAATCACAAAAGATAAAAAACGTTCAATTAAAATTATACTTAAAAAACAAGTAATTATAGTAAAATTTTCATTTCAAAATTATATCACTTAAATGTAGAATAAATAAATGTTTAATGCATTTTATATCGAAAGGAAATTTTTAATTCACCCTCACACTGTTGCTAAAATGTTGTAAACATTTTAGTAACATTACAAAACATTATTTACAATTAAAAGAAATGTTTTATTCAAAATAACATTTTGAAAATTCAAATTTTCGGACCTAAAACGGTAGAAAGTTTCCAGAAATTCCTCCCTACACAAAGACAAACTGAGAGCGCCTAGTCAGCGGCCCCCGTAACCTTTAAGGGACCCGCCCACCCATCTAAGGACCAGCCCAGAGGTAAAACGCTCCTCCCAGAATGTCCGATAAAGACGGGACTATTCCCCACTATTTTTCTCAACCTTGCACTCAGTTACTTTCTGATCAAAACAAACCACACCTCTCATTAAATCCTTGATCATTTTAATCATATATGCTTTTTTTCCATGTGACCAAAACTCAAATCCTCAAGTGCAAAGAAGAATACTTCCCACCAGCAAGTAAAGAGTGTATACACCCTTTGTTTGTTGTTGCAATCTGATTACATCCATATCAATAACTTGAGAATCATTTGTAAATCTTGTAAGGTTTGTGTAGTTTTAGATCTTATGATTGTTGTAAGTATATTGGATCTGGGATCTTTCCTATAAGTGTTAGTTAGTTGAGTATAGGATGGATTGGTGAAGTATGTGTGAAGAATACTATGTGTGAAGAAGTTGTGTATCGTGAAGCAAATTTGTTGTAGTGATTTGTGGTAACATTGTGTCTGCGCTAAGATTTAGAACTCGACGTCTAGCTTTAGTTTCGGAAACAAGATAATGTAAGTTGGTGTAAGGTTTTCTCCGCCATAAGGAGCTTGTTGACATAGTGAAGAAAACTCTCGATTAGTTGCTCAGAGGAGTGGAAGTAGGGCGAAGAGTGTTTTTCGTTGCCGAGCCATTATAAATCCTCGCGTTGTTGTTTTGATTGTCTTTGACCTCTTATCTCGTGTCTTACATTATGTTCTCAACTACCTATTAATAGTTTAAAAGTATATTGTTCATAATTGTGCAAGGGTTGTAATTCACATATAGTCAAGCTAGAAATTTTTACAAACACTTTAACACCTTAAATTAAAAAGCGGTAAACTAGTTCAACCGCCCCTTCTGTTTTGCCACAATTGGTATCTAGAGCCACGTCAAACAAGGTTTTTTAAAAGAATTTGTATTTTAAACCTTGAATCGATCTTAAATAAATCGGAAAAATATTTAGAAGGACATCTAGGCAAAGACCTACCCACGATTGAAAGCATGGATTTTTTATTGGAAAAATACTTTCGAAACTTATGTAAAGTCCAAAAGATCTAGATCTTTGCATTTAATTACCGATGGTGATTTTTCTACCTATTCAAAACTAATCCAAACTAAAAAGATGAAATTACCTTTTCATAAACAAAAAAACGATGATCTTAAAAGAAACTGCTAAAATAATGAAGCTTAATGGTAATTTATAATGTTATAAACCACGTCAAGAATATGAAAAATTTTTATGTTCCATACCGCAAAAAATTTATTCTTTGTTAATCACTCATAAAGTAATAATCTAAGTCTAAGCTAAACAAAATAGATTCCTTCTTGTTTAACAATAAACAATTCATGATTCGCGGAAAGGTAATCATAGATATGCTTTGCTAAATTCAACACTATTATTACTAGTCTAAAGCGACTTGATGAAGTTTTTCGTAGCAAAATTGTGTAGGAAATATTTCCTAGGCTTTACATCCTAAATGGCGCGCCGAAAGTCACTGATTGAAAATCAAAGAATCGAACAACCTTACTCTTGAACAACTAATTGGAAACTTCAAATTTATGAAGAAGTAATAAAGAAAGAATATCAACGGTCAACAGCAAGAAAGAACAAAGTAATTCGCATGCATTAAGGTGAAAAAGAAGTAAGTGAGTGAAATTGCTTAAGCTCCGATAGTGAAGACGAATGATATGGTTATGACCGTAAAAGGAATGTAAAATTCTTCAAGAGACTGGGTGATTTGTAAGACAATCACGAGCGATAAAAAACATTCCAAAGAAGTAGAAATGATGGTTATGATAAAAGTGAAATAAAATATTTTAGATGTGGTGATCCAAATCACCTCATTGGAGAATGTTCAAAGCCGCCAAAGAACAACATCAAGAGACATTTATGGAGGACATGGAGCGTAATGAGAAGATGAGTGAAAAGACGATAATGAAAACTTGTCTATGTAGCTCAAGCGCACCGATGAAATATGCTTAGGAAGAAACTTGGAACCCTTGAGTGGATTACCAGATATGGAATGCTCCTAAGAACATAGACCGGTATTGAAAGTTGTTTTCTTCAATAAAAACGTACAACGAGGAACCACGTAATTTTTTGGAAGCAACTTGCCGGTAAAATCCAGAGGCAAAGGTAACGTTTTTCGAAGACTCCTTAATAATTGAAAATGTTAGAGCACGTAGATAAACTTAACATATAACTTGCTTAGTGTAGGTCAAATATGTGATAAAAAGGCAAAGTAAATTCTACCGAACACGATAGAGAAATAATCAATACGAAAGGTTAAGTAAAAATTAGGAAAGGGGGTAATATATTGTAAATAACAACTAGAAATAAACCGAAGGACAAAATATCCTTGCAACATAGACGAAAAAACTCCACACTATGGGGGCATAGGATTAGGTCACGCTAATATACAACTATTTCATCATTAAGCAGCTAAAGACTTAGTTTATAAATGTACCCAAACTTAAAATCTTGACATTTTTGTGATGCTTGCATAATTAGGAAGCAAGCTCATGCAAGTCACAAGGCAAAAAGATAGTTTCAACAACTAATGCTTGAACTATACTTCACGATAGATTTGTTTGCCTTTCCCATACGTAGCTATGAGGGAATCGTTATACCTTACTATTCATAGATGACTATTCTCGATTCACATGTACTAGATTTTAGCAAATAAACCAAAGCCTTCAAAAAATTTGAGATATTTAGCAATAACATCTCACATTCCAAAACAAATTAGATGTTCCATTGTATCTTTTAAACGGATCTTGGTCGGAATTTGATAATGAGTACAATTCGAAACTATTGTGATTTAAATTGGTATCTCACACTTTTTCCCTCCTCGGAGATCCACAAATTCTAATGGGGAAGTAGAAAGAAAATATCGCACTCTACAAAAATGGATAAACCAGTTTAAATGAACAATCCATTTCCCAAAATATTTGGTGTAATGCGTCGATACATCAACCTATATAATTAAGAAAGTATCCATTAACTTTTTTAGGAAAAACTCCAACGAGTTGTTAAGAGGTAAGAAACCTAACCTTAACTATTTTAGAGTTTAGGGAATAAATGCTGTTTATTCTTAATACAACAGATTTCCTCACCAAAGTTTGACCCCAAAGGTGTACGAAGGTGTTTCCTATGATATCACAAAATAGTAAAGCTTACATAATACGTACAAACAAACATAATAAAAGTTGAAATCTTAATTGTAACTTTCGATGAAATCCAGTCCCCCGCCTTACTTCACCATTGGAAGATAAAGTTAGTCGAAAAGAAGCTTTGACGTTAGTAAAACAATAACCCATAGCAATATCTTGAAGACATTTCATTAGAAAATATCATATTGTAATTTTTAAGAATCTAATAACTCACCCCTAGAAAAAAAAACTTATTGGTAATCTAAATCATAGAACTCATTAGTCGCAAGCTCAGAAAAAGCAAATTCTTTGCTTTAATGTCCAACAAGTGAACTTAAAAATATAAATAGGCATTAAAGATGGAAATTAGTTAATGCCATGCAATAAACTAAACAAATTAAAACAAATGAGGTTTGGGAACTAGTCCCAAATTCCCATGGATATACCATTATATGAACAAAATGGTATATAGAAAAAAACAGATGAAAATGGCATCCGTAACTAAAACAAAGCTAGGTTAGTCGCCCAAGGTTATAACAACAAAAGATTTAGAGATACAAAACATATGCACCCCACTACTCAATCCATAAGTATACTTTTACTTATGCTTGCGCACTACCATTAATTTATACAAATGGATGTAAAAGTGCATTCCTAATGGTTTTATCAATGAGGAGGCTTACTGTGGCATAACTTCTGGATTCAAGTGACTTTGCAAACTTATTGATGTCCTTTAACTTAGAAAGCTCTTATGGTTAAAAACAAGCCCAAACTTGTACGGATCGATTTTAAACCTTTCTAATTAAACATGATTACTCTATAGGAATGGTGATCACACACTCTTCACTAAAAGAAAGACTCCAACCTCATTGTTGTCCAAATATATGTGACGACATTATATTCGATCACTTGTCAAAAATTGTGGACGACTTTGCTATGATAATGCATGATATTTGAAATGAGTAGATGGGGAACTAAATTTTGTTCTTAATTACAAATAAAACAATTAGATGGGAATATTTTTTAATTAATCACAAATATATGAAGAAATGCTTAAGAATTGGACCAAAAGACTCGAGCCAGGAAAAACCCCTGTGTCCACATAAACAAACTCACGAGAGACGAAGAAGTATGCCGTAATAATACCAAAAAATTTAAAATATATGGCATGATAGGTAATTAATTATAACTTAACGCAAGTAGACCCCCCGATATCATGTTTAATGTTTGTCCTCTGTGCACGCTTTCACAAAGATGATCCCAAAACTCTCACCTAGAAGCGTTAAACGTATCTTCAAATAACATTTAAAGGCACTAGCGCCATTTAGGATTATGTATCCTAAGGGATCAGCATAGAAACAAAGTGAAATGATGATTTCGATCATATCGGGAGATTAACGTAGATCGCAAGAGCACATAGTGGTTTTGCAACGTTTATGGGATGTTGCCTAATATCATTGGTTTTCGAAGAAGCAAACCGCTCTTCCCATCTCCACAACCAAACGAATATTTAACGTCGGAAGGCATGTCAACACTACCCTATGATGACCCAACTCATTCGTAGACTATGCGTTAGGTTAACACATTCCAAAATGTGTATAACAACAGGGCTAATAGACTAAGTAAGAATCCCCGTTCAACACATGTTGCGAGTTTTAAATACCTAAATATATCAGACAAATTAATAAATCAAGATAATTAAGAAAATTACCAAGTTACCCTTGATAAAATTCACTCTCAAAAATATATAATATAATATATAATATGTATATTTAACCGGGTAAATATGATCACCCGGGCCGTTTCCCCAACGACTATGAAATCGAAACATCGTTTAACTTGGATTCTGATTTGAATAACAAAGAATTTTTAGAGAAGCTATATCTACTAAATAAAAGCAATTTAATAAACAATTAAACAAATACGAGAAACAATTAAAACGCGACAATTAAGCAAGAAAACTAGATTTTACCCCTAAAAATGTAAACTAAATTTATAAACCTAAGATAGGACAAAAGAAAATTTTAGGAAAAAGAAAAACATTTTTTTGATTATTTTTGAATTTTTTATGAATTAAAAACTAATTTAATCTAATTAAATCTTAAAAAAAATAGCAAATTAAATACTAAAAATTTGGAAAAATGATTTTTAAGCTTAGAAAAGTCTAAAATATTATAAAAGCAAAGAAAATTATTTTTAACTATTTTTATTATTAAAATCCTATTTTTAAAATTTAAAATAAAAGCTCAAAAATGAAATTTAAGATCTAAAAAGTGTAAAAATGATTTTATTGGATGTAAACCTAAAGCTAATTTTTATAAAACTAAAAAGTATTTTTTTGTATTTTTCTAAAATTCTTTTCTATTTTTTATTGATTTTATAAGATTTCAACTTTCGAAAATTGATTAAAAATAAAATAAAAGCTGGAAAAATCTAAAATATTCAGGGAAAATCTTAGACACTAGCAGGAACACAAGAAAAATAAGAAAAACCAAATTGCTTAATGAATAAGCCCTCAAATAAGCTTATAATACTACGGCTTATTTATAAAAATGAAAAGGAAAACGTGTACTAGTATTAAATTGTGAGAGATATGAATGGATGAGCTAATGTAGCAAACTGGTTAAGGCGTATGTGTTGTGTGTGGGAGGTCGTGGGTTCGAGTGTGGGCAAACCCTTTTTGCTATTTTTTTATTTTTTTTACTTTTAAGAAAAACTAAATACTAGGACTTAAAAAGGATACTAAAATAAGCAACTTTTATAAACGGGACTTAAGCTGAAACTAAGTAATAAGCTCTAAAACAGCTTATTAATAAGCTATCTCAGAAAGTGGGTGTTTGGGATTGTTTTCACTTAAACAGCTATATCAAACTCAAATTAAGCTTATTGTGAAAAAGAAAAGATGTTCTAAAGAGCTTATGTGTTGCTTAAGCTAATTAAGAAGAGAAAAGAGAGCTAGAAACTATATTTGATAGCTGAAAATGAAAAACAATTTTGCAAACTCAGAAAACAAAGAAATAAGTATAAAATCCAAATAAGCTAAAAGGAACAAAAAGCAAAACTAGGTTTTAAGCTTCTGAGAATTAACTAAACTACTTATTAACTATCTATATAAGCAATAAAAACTAGAACCTTAAGCTTAATTTCACAATCTAAGAATCTACTTTGGCAAACTGCTGTTTTTGGCTTTTGAGGCTTTATGACTTTTTATAAGCAAAATTGAGTTGCAAAATTAAGCTAAAAATTGAAATTAAGCTCTATTCTATTTTAAGCTATACCTAGACTTAATCCTATCCTAACCTTAGATACTAAAACCTAGAATTACTTAGCTAAAATTCAAGCTAAAAGTGACAGTAGGAACTGCTTGGTTCCTACTGATGCACTTTGCACAAGTGCAAAGTTATAGTGCAGGTTACCTAAGGGTAAAGCCTACACTAAAACACATAGATTGTATAAACAAAATTCCAGCAAGATCTAAGTCTTGGAGGGCTTAGATCAAAAATTGCACAAGTGAAATTCAAAAGAAAAATGCCCTGGTGCTAAAAAAACTAAATAAGCCACAATATCATTTTAACTTTAAACTAATTGTTCAAACCCTTTTAAGACCTGTTTACTTATGAAAACTCAGCTGACTCAATCAAATTGCACAAGTGATTTTTGACTTTTAGAGGTCAAACTTTCTTGTGCCAAACACCCCTTATAGATTTTGACATAAATGATTAAACTAAGATTGATGAATTCTAACTAATAAATCCTTAAAACCAGATAGTAACTAGCTTATATCAAACCTATTAAACACAATTTAACAACTAATAAAGCTAGAATCTATGATCAAAGACTATAAAAATTTTGGTATTTTATGTTTTTATGACAGTTTATAAAAATTTATGATCTAGGTAATTAAAAGTAAAGACAGATTAACTATTGTAACTATTAAGCTAAATAAAACCTAATTAAGCAAAAATTAGCAAACTAAATAAGCAAATAAGCAGATCTAATTATGCAAATATCAAATAACAAGCTATCTATCTACTTATTAAAACTAGAAATTACATGCTAGAAAAGTAAGGAGAACTTACAAGTAGCTTCAGCTTAGAACAGACGCTTGTGTGCTCTTTAGAGATTATCTCACAGCTCTAACTTATCAAAATTGATAAGCTAGTAATGGTCCATGAGAGCCCTTCTATGTTTGGCTCTCCTTCCAAAAGTTCAAAGCAAAGATAATAGGATCTTAAGCTGATTTTTAGATTTTAATATGATTAAGGTAAGATTTAGCTCTATAATAAGCTTAAAGACTTATTAGAGCTTATAAGGACTTATAGTAGCTTAACATAGGTAAATGAAAGCTTGAAAATGAGTTTGAAAAAGCTTATGACACAATAAAACTGAATTTTATTAAGTAAATAAACTAATTACATTACTTTCAAAAGGAAATTCCAAAATATTAAGGGAAAATTACAATAAGCATAAAATTAAAAACTACTCTAGGTGAAAACTAGAAAAGAAAAAAGATAACAAAGATGATCTGTGTGTGAGGAGTGAAGACTATTTATAGCCTGTAGAGAAGCTTCTAGCCTTGCTGCCCACTCCTTTCAATCATGGCCTTTAAAATTTCCAATCATTGCCAAATGATTAAGGGTCGTTGGATCACATATGTGCACACACGGATTGCCAGCGTGGCAATCCGAGATGTGACATGTTGTGTTTCTTCTGAGAGTGGAATTAGTGTAAAATTGTAGCTTCTCTTGTGCTTTCTCCTCTTGTACATGATCCTCTCTTATGCGTCTTGGCCAATAGGAGCTTGATTTGACTGATTTGTCCATGATATCTTGATATAGACCACTTGAATAGACGTCCTTGACCCTCAATTTGGAAAAGCCCTATGATTTTACCATGGGGGTGAAAGGTAGCAGATAATGAATAGTAACATGGGTTTCGCGCGTTTTTATAACTGAAAACGGGTAAATTAATTTTAAACTTTGGCCAATTGTCACTTCAAGTCCTTCTCTTTATTTCCTCTTTTTCTAGTTATAAATAACTTTAAGAAAGTGCAAGATTGGCCCTTGTGGTTTATAAAAAGATAAGTGGGCTAGGGTTTTGGGCTTAAGGATCCGGGTGAGGCCCATTTGGGTCCAAGGACTATTTTTGGACTTTTCTAAAAGTTGGAGGACCAAAGTGGAATATTTTTGGGTTTTGTCCTTTATGAGTTGACTTTGGTTGACCATGTTGACTGAGGGCTTGACATTTCTGGCATCGGCTTTGATTCTTTGGCTTCTTTTTGCACTCTTCTGATTCTCGTGTCTGTGTTTGCTTGTTTTTGACTGTTTTCTTGTGATTTTCGATATATCCGTACCTGCATACACAAAACACAAATACAAGCATATTTTTGCCATTTTTGGTCTGTTTTGGGTTTAATTGGGTTATTTTAAGTACAAACGGATATGTGTATTCTACACTTATCACCCAACCATGGAAATAACCTGGAATAGTTATATCGATCAACTCATGGATTTGACACTAATAACGACACAATTAGTCGTTGATGGTGTAGAAAGTCTGGTCTTCAGTACCGTGAGCAACCAACCATGGATACTCTGCAGATAGGGGAGGCAACTGATAACACACTTCAAAACCACTACCACCACAAGACACTGGCTTTTGTCCCATTCTAATGAAATTTCGAACTTAATGAGCATATGTATATCAGAAAGTCCCTACAACTAATCAGCAAGGTAAATATTACAATGTAAATAATAGACGTGGAACTACAAACCTATACATGTGTGATGAGGTTGAAATTAGTAAAACAAAGACAACACCTAATAAATTAACAGTGCAAAGGCATAGAAGATTGTCACATTGTTCAAGTGAAATTAGTAAAACAAAGATACACTCATCAAAGGGATAGTCTGGTGGTGTTGTAGTTGACCTAACCTGTGATGAAGATCCAACTGATAAAGATGGAGATAATGGTATAAGTGATTCAACAGGAGGTTTAATGTCTCTAGGTGGTGTAGGTGAAATCATATGCTCAATGTCTTGAGCATTAATCATATCCGGATACAAAGGTTCGAGAAAACCTAGTGGTAAGAGAGCCATAGTAACCTGGATACATAAAGATACAATACATGAATAACCTTAACATAGGGTATATGATAGACAACCACGACATACATAAATCGGTATCTTGAAACAGCGAAGTATAATGGAATCACAACTTCATTATGTCATAAACAACTTATCTACATATTTTACATAACCAAAATTTGACAAGTGTCGTTATTTATGCCACACATCATGTGGTTAGATTTTAAACAAAAGCTGTAAATGACAAGGATCTAGTCTACTAGTGTGGTGGTCCTCCCTTGTGGTTCTTGAGCTCATGGATCGTGTCTAGAAGACTCTTCATATCTGATCGGTGGCGAACCTGGATATCCTCGATGAGAATCTCTAAATAGAAATCCTGACGCTAGCAAGAACAATCTCGCCGTCATGTCTCATTTGCTCTCTCTGAAATCCAGAAATCTGGGTACGGGCTTCTTGAAGTTTTGTTTCTAGTTGGTCAAAATCTCGTTGTATGATTACTCGACCATTACCAAGACCTTCTATCTTATCTTCCATGTGCTCAATGCTCTCAAGAGGGAGCTCATCTAAGTGATTCAAAATAGTCTCAATCTATTCCTCATGGCGCTCCAGATGCATCTTATGAGAACTTTCTCCAATCTTAAATACTTGAGGTAGGGCAGAAGAATCAGTAGAGGATGATGATAGAAAATGGGCTCATTTATGAGGTGGCAAAATCTCCTCGAGAAGAAAGAAATCTAGAGGATCAAATTGTGGTGATGGTGGTAACACTAGAGATTGAGGCAAAACAGTTGGTGGAGCAATAGGAGCTCATGGTGGTGGTATAGGTGATTCATTACTAGTAGCATTATATGCTTGCATGACCTTCATATATGGATCATCATGGAAAGGTGAGATGGCTAGCAAGGCCAAGAGATCCTTAGATAGATCCTCTGAAGGGTCAGAAGAAGTGTTTCCGGGTGAGGCTGGGGAATAGTCTGGTGAAGCCGGGGTATAGTCAGGAGTATTTATAGAGGAAAAAACATCCTCAACATCAGAATTAGATAGGATAATAATAGAGTGGGTGGATGTAGACATAATTCTATAACAACCCAGTGGAAAATAACATAAGTTATTTATAAAATAATTATGTATCATTACATACTATTCAGGAAATATAGTGGCACAGAGGACTTTCTTAGATGGAAAAAGTAGTTATAGTTTAGGTTTTAACCTTGTTCTCTATAACCGAGGCTCTTGATACCAATCTGTAACACCCCTTATTTGACATATATCAGCGGAAGCAAAATGTCACACCCCGCCAAGGCCAAAACACAAGGCGTAACATCATGGATATCATCACAACACAATGGTGTCAACAATAGAGAAACACTAAATGCATAACTAAGTAATAAAGACACAATGTGTCATGACAATACCGAAAACCAAAAGAACGACATCTTGTATTAATGAAACAGGGTCTCACCAATACAAGAACAATATCTCACGATCCTAATAAAATCAAATAACATTCAACAAAATCATGCAACAAACATAAACAAACTCAGGAGCGAACTCCAATGCAATCCTAGTGGTCATTCTAGCCACCTCTCTTAACCTCCATATTCTCATGAAGCTCACCTGAGAATGATGCTTAAAAACATCAACACAATGGTTGGTGAGAGTCATAGGTTTAAGACACGCAAAATAAACCTTTAAATCTAATTACTGTGATAAATAACACATAACATAGCAGGACATATAGCGTACTATCATACAAGCTAACATGCAATCACATCAATCCACATTGAGACATTCACGCTCAATCGTCACACAAAACATAACAACAATGAGACGATCACGCTCACTCAAACAACTCACAGTAATAAAATGATCACGCTTACTACCAATCAAATCCATAAATGCCATGAGATGATCATGCTCAAGCATAATAATTCATACCATAAAAGCAAGTAGCACATAACATACAATAGTCACGTATAGCCCATGCATCATTTAAATCACATTATGAAAAAGGGGCTATGAAACTCACCGGATGCTTAGCTTCCCAAAAGAATCCAACAAAAGCTTCACAAACACTTCACGGATAATGTAAATAATTAAGCACACAATAAGCTACCATCAATTAGGCATTCAACCCAATATGATGTAACCTCAACTATGAAGGATATCTAAGCTATCTACCATAGTTCGATACTTGATTTAACCCTTTTCCAACTCCTACATATGTCATTTACACTTCAATACTACACTTTAAATTTTTTGGTTTTGAGCAGAATTTTATACACACTTACGCGTCCTAAACGTACCACTTAAACACTTCCATAATTCAAACGAAAATTCACCATGCTACATATATGTCCTATGAACCTGTTATAGCTCTCCAAAAGCCATTACCCATTTACAAATACCCTTTAGAAATTTATTAATCCAAAGTGTCCAGAATTCGTCCAGAATCTGACCCCCTAAAAGTATGACACCAGATGACCACTTTAGACCTCATTACATACTTAGAAAAAAATTCAAGGGTTACACACAATATATAAACTAACTTTCACGTGATTTTGAGCCTCTAACTAGATGTCTAAGTATTTTTAGAAAAATCAAAACTAAAACTGAAATTCGTCACAGTTTACACACTGATTTTGTAACGACCTTTTGACCCACTTTCCGACCATAAAAACTCACGAGACCAACTTTGCTATAAAGTAGACTCTCTGAGGTTATCTCCAGTATGTTGTAAATTATTTATTTGATAATTTATGATTTAGTTATGACCGTTACAAAACTGCCTAATTTTCTGCAGTGAATTAAACAACTAATTCGGGCGATCTAGACCCTAACGCATGATCAAATCACGAAACCAATTGAACCAATGATCAAACAATCATCATTAAACTATAAACTCTAGAAAATTTAAAACCCTAATTTATTTTCATGATTAAACCTAATCCATCATAGTTAGATTACAAGAATTAAAATAAGAACTAGAATTAAACAAAGAATTAGAAAGTACCTTAAACCCTAAAAATTTTCTTCTTCTTCTTCTCTGGATCGGTCAAACAAATAGAGGTTTAGGGATCCTTTATTTTTTTATATTTATAGGCTCCTAAAATAATCCTAGATAAAGCCTAATTATAATTTGTTTCCTAATACAATTTCTTTTTCTTTTTCTTTTTCTTTTTCTTTTTCTTTTTCTTTTATTCGGCTGACTAGACCCTTTGTATATTTTTTTTTTAATTCTTTTTTTTATTTATTTATATAATTACCTGTATTTCCTTAAATTTTTATAAAAACTTTAACAAATTTGACTATACCTTTTTGCTTAAACGAAATTCACTAAACTTTTAAAGATAACTTTTTAACTTTTCATTTTCAACCTAACTTTCTTAAAATATAATTTTTACATTTTTCTTAACTTACCACTTAAAATCTAAACCTATCTTAGATTACTAACACAAAAATACATATATGTAATAATACTTACACATTTAACACGGAAACGCTCAAATCTCAATAATCATTTCCTTATCACTCAAAAGTGAACAAAATGAACTCAACCAATTTCACCACCATTCCAATCTCATTGAGATGATCACACTCAATAGATTGATTACCAATACCTCACATAACACATATAAACTCATTTAAACACATAGAATCACATACACCATATATTGCAACAGGCACATAAGTCAATACTAACGGTTTGACTAACCTGCTCAAATCATGGTTGTCATAGTATCCCCTCCTTTAGGAAATCTCGTCCCGAGATTTAACTAGCCGATTTACCAGCTTGCTCAACGAACAACTTAGGATATTTAGACTTCATATAATCCTTGCGTTCCCAAGTAAACTCAGGACCAAGCTTAGAATTCCAACAAACTTTCACAAACGATATCTTACTACGTTTTAACCTCTTAACTTCACGGTCCATAATATCTACAGGTTCCTCAACAAAACGAAGAGTTTTGTCAACCTTTATCTCATCTAATGGCACATGCAAACTAGCATCAGCCAAACATTTCTTCAAGTTTGACACATGAAACGTATCATGTACTCCACTCAATTCCTCAGGCAACCTCAAGCGGTAAGCTATAGGACCGATCCTTTTAAGAATCGCAAATGGTCCTACGTATCTCGGTGGTAACTTTCCCTTTTTCCCAAAACGAATTACACATTTCTAAGGTGATACTTTCAACATCACTCGATCTCCTACTTCGAATTCCAATGGTTTGCATCTGTTATCAGCATAGCTCTTTTGATGATCTCTTGCTGCTTTTAGCTTCTCCTTTATCAACACAACTTTATCAGTCATTTCTTGAACCAATTCAGGTCCAATCAAGCTACTTTCTCCAATCTCAGCCCATAAAACAGGCGAACTACACTTCCTTCCATACAAGGCTTCAAACAGAGCACATTTTATACTCGAATGATAGCTATTATTGTAAGAAAACTCAGCCAATGGTAGATGAACATCCCAGCTACCACCAAAATCAATTACACACGCCCTCAGCATATCCTCTAAGGTCTGAATCGTACGCTCACTTTGCCCATCCATTTGGGGATGATAAGCCGTACTCAAATCCAACCTCGTCCCTAAAGGTTTTTGCACAATCTGCCAGCAACGCGACGTAAATCGTCCATCTCTATCTGAAATAATCGACACAGGAACTCCATGTCTCGCGGCTATTTCATCAATGTAAATCTTTGCCAATTTCTCAGTACTATAGTCTTCTCTTATAGCCAGGAAATGAGCCGAATTAGTCAGTCTATCGACTATGACCCAAATCGTATCATGCCCACTTTTTGACCTAGGCAACTTAGTGATAAAATCCATAGTGATCTTATCCCACTTCCATTCAGGTATCTCAGGTTGTTGCAGTAAACCCGAAGGCCTTTGATGCTCAGCCTTTACCTTTGAACATGTCAAACACTTACTAACATAAGTAGCAATATCTCTCTTCATTCCCGGCCACCAGTACATATCACGAAGATCATGGTACATCTTATCCGCTCCAGGATGCACAGAGTACTTAGACCTGTGAGCTTCATCCATGATCATCGTTCTCACACTTCCTACTAATGGAACCCATATACGGTCCATGAAATACAAACTCTCGCCCTCTTTCTTTTCCATCTGCTGATCTAGGCCATGCAGGTTTTCCATAATTACATTCTCTTGCTTAAGCGCCTCACTCTGGGCTGCTTGTATCTTTTCTCTCATTCCAGCCTGGATAGTCACTGCCATGGCCCTTACACGTCTAGGTTTCAACCGCTCCTTCCTACTTAATGCATCAGCCACAACGTTCGCCTTACCAGGATGGTAACGAATCTCGCACTCATAATCACTAAACAACTCAATCCATCTCCTCTGACGCATATTCAGCTCTTTCTGATCGAAAATGTGTTGAAGACTTTTGTGATCCGTATAGATAACACTCTTAGTACCATACAGATAATGCCTCCAAGTCTTAAGAGCAAACACAACAGCTCCCAATTCCAAATCATGCGTCGTATAGTTCTTCTCATGGGTTTTCAGCTGCCTCGATGCATAAGCAATCACTTTGCCCCTTTGCATGAGTACACAACCTAATCCTTGGTTTGATGCATCACAATAAACCACGAAATCTTCCACTCCATCAGGTAGCGTCAATATTGGTGCATCACACAAGTTATTCTTTAAAGTTTGAAAAGCCTCTTCTTGCTCCACACCCCACACATACTTCTGATTCTTCTGAGTTAACGAGGTAAGAGGTTTAGCAATTTTGGAAAAGTTTGCAATAAACCGTCGGTAATAACCGGCTAATCCCAAAAATGATCGAATCTCAGAAGGCGTCGTAGGGGTCTTCCAATTCTTTACCGCTTCTATTTTGCTGGGATCCACATGTATACCATTCTGATTGACAACATGACCAAGAAAGTGCACCTCTTGCAACCAGAACTCACACTTGGAGAACTTGGCATACAGCTTCTCCTTCCTTAACAATTCCAACACCAAACCCAAATGAACTTCATGGTCCTCCTTCGTCTTCGAGTAGATCAAGATGTCATCGATGAACACAATAACGAACTTATCTAAGTACGGTTTACAAACTCTATTCATCAGATCCATAAAGACTGCAGGTGCATTGGTTAGCCCAAAAGGCATAACCGTAAACTCAAAATGTCCGTATCTCGTTCGAAACGCCGTCTTAGGTATGTCGTCTTCATGCACGCGTAGTTGGTGATAACCTGACCGAAGGTCTATCTTGGAGAAATAACGCGATCCTTGTAGTTGGTCAAATAAATCATCAATCCTCGGAAGAGGATAACGATTCTTAATCGTCAACTTGTTCAGCTCTCTATAATCGATACACATACGTAGCGAACCATCCTTCTTCTTGACAAATAACACTGGCGCTCCCCATGGAGAATGACTAGGTCGTATGAAACCCTTGTCTTGCAACTCCTGCAGCTGCCCAGACAATTCTTGCATTTCCGAGGGCGCTAGTCGATATGGAGACTTCGCAACAGGCGTCACTCCAGGAACTAGATCTATGCGAAACTCCACTTGTCGTTGCGGAGGCAATCCTGACAAGTCTTCTGGAAACACATCTTCAAATTCACGTACCACAGATATATCGCTCAACTTTGGTTCATCCTCCTTTGCACTCTTCAATGCTTTGGTGATTCCTACGGCCCGTTCTCCATGTACCCTAAGGATCCTACCATCCTCCACGGGTATTTCTACTACCTTCTCATGACATACTATCACAGCCTTATGTTGGGACAACCAATCCATTCCCACAATCACATCAAAGCTTCCATGACCTAAAGGTATTAAGTTTATGCTAAACAGGGAACCTCCTAGTTCTAGTTTGCAGTCACGGATAATTCTATCCACTTCTACTTTCTTACCATCAGCTACTTCTATCACATAACCAGGATTCACAATACTAGGTCTCACATTAAGTAGGGGCGCAAATTCAGTAGATATGAAACTAAAATCGGCTCCAGAATCAAATAATACGGTAACAAAGTGATCATTCAGAGAGAACGTACCCATTACATAAAAATTACTCATCAACATCACATATATCTTATTATTGCCGAAATTATGGCAATGGATTCAAAGATATAGGAAAAATTCACTCTTTGGTCAAAGTACTTCACTAGTTCATTTAAACACACCATACCTCATTAATGCCTAGCCATGCCTTGTCTCTTTGACCAAGACCATGACCAAGACCATCCCTTGCACCATACCTTGTCTCCTTGACTAAAGTCTTGCATATATACATGTATCTAAGTGATGAGAGAAAACATACATGCTTAAACTTGGTAAAAATTCACAAAATCTCTTCCTTTTCTCTCTTGGAAGCTACGGCATACAAACCCCTCCCAACACAAGCCATACAAAATTTTATTCAACCTATACCCTTCTATACACATCCATTATAAGACATTCTAAGATATTTCCAAGCATTGGCTAAGCATTTTCAAGTAATAATCAAGAAAAGAGAAGTTAGGGTTTTTACTTGGAAACTAGGGTTTTCTTGGTTATAATCTTGGGTTTAAAGTCTAAACAAGGGTTTAGCACTTATTTTCATCATCCTACATCATCTCATTAAGGTTATCTTAAGCCCTTAACTTTTCATTTATAATGCTAGGATCCTAGACCGCCTCCATTGTATTCACATTCATATTGTAAGTTCTTCCTCTAACTTGGTTTCTATTTCTTCGGTTATTTTGGCTGCCCTCCAAAGCTAATTTATTTCCAACTTGCCCCGGTGCTCGATTCATCTTGGAACAAGTGTTGCAAAAATGATCTGGACTTACACACTCATAGCACACTCTCGGATTGTTACTCATTTTAACATCATTCACCAGATTCACTTATCTAATTGGTGCCCAACAATTTCTGGCATAATGGCCTAATTTTTGACAGTTATAACACACATTGCAGGGCCCGTTTACTGGGTGATGCGTATTACACTTGCTACACTTGGGATTTGAGTTTGAGACTTCATTTCTAGGAGGAGTTGTCACCACAAACCCTGTGCCCACTTTTTCCTTCTTGTTGTCTTTCCATGATCCTCCTGACTTACCAGACTCTTCTACTACTTTCCTCTTGTCATTACCCTTTGTTAAGGTACCACAGTTGACTACTTCGTCAGTAAGTATTCCAGCCCTCAGTATTGCATTCTGAATAGTAGTTGGTTAGGTTGCTCGAAGCATTCCTCTTATCTCAGGAGCCAGTCCGGCTATGTACCTCTTAATACGAGATGACTCAGGTGTAACTAAGTGTGGGACCAACTTGGCCAACTCATGAAACCTATCAGTGTAGGCAGCATGATTAGCTCCCACCATCTTGTGATTCCAAAACTCATTCTCCAATTTCTCCATTTCATTACTTGGGCAGAATTCTTCAACCATCAATGCCTTAAAATCGTTCCATGTCATGGCCATTGCAGCCTCACGTCCTCTTGCTTGGACTTGAGTGTTCCACCAAGTCAAAGCTTTGTTCACCAATGAACTAGCCGCATACCTCACCTTTTGATTCTCCGCACAACCACTATTATCAATCACATTTTCCATCTTCTCGATCCAACGAGTAAGCACTATCGCACCTCCTTTCCCATCATACTCCTTGGGATTACAAGATTGGAATGCCTTGAAAGTGCATCCGTTGTTCCCACCATTTCCATTTCCACCACCACCATTTCCTCCATTACCGTTATTAGCATTGTTCACGTTGTTAGTCACTTGAGTGACAATCTGAGGAAGAATGGTTTGCAATTGCTGCGCGATAATAGCAGCAATGTCAGGGTTCTCGTTGTTGTTGTTATCGTTGTTGCCGCTTCGACGTGATGGAGCCATTTTCTATAAGATATAAAATTTATATACATTAGACGATATAATAGGGATCATGATCTTATCATACTTCTTAATAACCATATACATACATGCAACGCATCAACAATAATCCATGTAATCATACTTGCAAGTCCACCTATGTTGTGGCGCATGTATAATTATGTTGGCCACCATAATTATAGATGCCCCCTTTCACAGTTGTACTCCCTCCTATGAAGACACTTCATAAAATAAACACACCATATAGCACCTTTTAAAAAAATGAAACCAACAATTAACACAAGGAATAATTCTAATAATCACTTTTATTATTAATACTCAGAATCCAAACATCGAAAATAACATTCCTAACATGGCTCCAAACGTCGAAAGAAAGAAAAACAAGCTAAAACATATCAATTACTTAGAACAATATGGGCAGTTACGAGACGCGCGGTCATGATCAGCTTTAGTTGTCTTCTTCCACACAGGTTTACTACTTGCGGTGGACTCAAGGTCCGAGTCCACTTCATTCCTCTCAACTTCTTCCTCATCTTCTATCAACCATCCATTCATGTTACCCTTTGGCTGAGGTAGTCGATGTGGTGCAAACTCATTCATGGGATTTCCTTGTTGAAGTTGTGGGTGATCCACAAATCCATACAGGTCATGTCTTCTAGGTTGTTCCACTGGCTCTTCTTCAGACGTTTCATAACCTTGAAATTTTCCAGGAACTCTGGTGATAGTGCCATCCTTGGCAATTATCTTTGTTTCAATTTCCTCAACCGTTTGTCCATCAACTTCCTTCAAGGTCATCTTCTCTTCGACTCTACACGGCCACATGGCAATAGGAATTCGGATCTTGCGGTTACACCGCTTGCTATTCTTAATCCTTTTACACCCAGTTGCGAAAGCAACTGAATCATGGTACTTTCTACGAATAGGGGGAGACATACTATAATAGACCACAAAACATAGACTATATCAGGATACGGATCTCAAAATAACAAAGAAAAACTCAACTTATATATATAGTATATAGTATAATGTACTTTATGAAACTTAGGGAAAATAAGCATAATAGGTATATACTTACACATAAGCCCTAAATGCATCTATATGAGGGACCCTTAAGCTATAGTCTAGGCTCAACCACCTAGTTCTCTATAACCATAAGCTCTGATACCAATCTGTCACAACCCGCCAAGGCGGAAACATGAGGTGTAACATCATGGATATCATCACAACACAATGGTGTCAACAATAAAGAAACACTAAATGCATAACTAAGTAATAAAGACACAATGTGTCATGACAATACCGAAAACCAAAAGAACAACATCTTGTATTAATGAAAAAGGGTCTCACCAATACAAGAACAATATATCACGATCCTAATAAAATCAAATAACATTCAACAAAATCATGCAACAAACATAAATAAACTCAGGAGCGAACTCTAATGCAATCCTTGCGGTCATTCTAGCCACCTCTCTTAACCTCAATATTCTCATGAAGCTCACCTAAAAATGATGCTTAAAAACGTCAACACAACGGTTGGTGAGAGTCATAGGTTTAAGACACGCAAAACAAACCTTTAAATCCAATTACTGTGATAAATAAAACATAACATAGCAGGACATATAGCGTACTATCATACAAGCTAACATGCAATCACATTCAATCTACATTGAGACGTTCACGCTCAATCCTCACACAAAACATAACAACAATGAGACGATCACGCTCACTCAAACAAATCACAGTAATAAGATGATCACGCTTACTACCAATCAAATCCATAAATGCAATGAGACGATCACGCTCAAGTACAACAATTCATAAGATAAAAGCAAGTAGCACATAACATACAATAGTCACGTATTGCCCATGCATCATTTAAATCACATTATCACAATAACTAAAATATTTCAAAACCTCTTTGCATCATTTCCATCCCAAATGTAAAAACATTAAAAAGTGGGACTATGAAACTCACCTGATGCTTAGCTTCCCAAAAGAATCCAACAAAAGCTTCACAAACACTTCACGGATAATCTAAACAATTAAGCACACAATAAGCTACCATCAATTAGGCATTCAACCCAATATGATGTAACCTCAACTATGATGGATATCTAAGCTATCTACCATAGTTCTATACTTGATTTAACCCTTTTCCAACTCCTACATATGCCATTTACACTTCAATGCTACACTTTAAATTTTCTGGTTTTGAGCAGAATTTTATACTCACTTACGCGTCCTAAACGTACCACTTAAACACTTCCACAATTCAAACCAAAATTCACCATGCTACATATATGTCCTATGAACCTCTCATAGCTCTCTTAAAGCCATTACCCTTTTACAAATACCCTTTAGAAATTCATTAATCTAAAGTGTCCAGAATTCGTCCAGAATCTGACCCTCTAAAAGTATGACGTTAGATAACCAATTTAAACCACATTATAGGCTTAGAAAATATCAGGGGTCACACACAATATATAAACTAACTTCCACGTTATTTAGAGCCTCTAGCTAGATGTCTAAGTATTTTTAGAAAAATAAAAACCACAGCTGAAATTCGTCACAGTTTTACAAACTGATTTTGTAACGACCTTTTGACCCACTTCCCGACCATAAAAACTCACGAGACCAACTTTGCTGGAAAGTACTCTCTGAGGTTATCTCTAGTATGTTGTAAATTGTTTATTTGATAATTTATGATTGAGTTATGACCGTTACAAAACTGCCTAACTTTCTGCAGTGAATTAAACAACTAATTCGGGCGATCTAGACCCTAACGCATGATAACCAATGATAAAAAAAATCATCATTAAACTATAAACTCCAGAAAATTTAAAACCCTAATTTATTTTCATGATTAAACCTAATCCATCATACTTAGATTACAAGAATTAAAATAAGAACTAGAATTAAACAAAGAGTTAGAAAATACCTTAAACCCTAAATTTTTTTTTTTTCTGGATCGGTCGAACAACAATAAGGGTTTAGGGATTTTTTTTGTATTTAGAGGCTCCTAAAGTAATCCTAGATAAAGACTATTTAGAATTTGTTTCCTAATACAATTCTTTTTTTTCTTTTCCTTTTCTTTTTTTCTTTTATTTCGGCCGACTAGGCCTTTATATATATATATTTTTTATTATTATTTTTATTTATTAATTATATAATTATTTGTATTTCCTTAAATTTTTATAAAAACCTTAACTTATTTGACTATACCTTTTTGCTTAAACGAAATTCACTAGACTTTTAAAAAATAACTTTTTAACTTTTCATTTTCAACCTAACTTTCCTAAAATAGAATTTTTTCATTAATCTTAACTTACCACTTAAAAATCTAAACCTATCTTAGATTACTAATACAAAAATACGTATACGTAATAATACTTACACATTTAACACGAAAACGTTCAAATATCAATAATCATTTCTTTGTCACTCAAAAGTGAACGAAATGAACTTAACCAATTTCATCACTATTCCAATCTCATTGAGATAATCACACTCAATGGAATTGATTACCAATACCTCACATAACCCACATAAACTCATATAAACACACAAAATCACATACACCATATATTGCAACAGGCACATAAGTCAATACTAACGGTTTGACTAACCTGCTCAAATCTTGGTTGTCACAAAAATATGCTTAATTATATTGCAAATATGTTTGTTTGGTATTTTTATGTCTTGCAGGTACTATGGATTTAAAACAAAGCAAAAACGGGTATTTTTTTGTTCGTCTCGATCAAGAATGCTTATTATTCAAATTCAAGTTGAAGTCGTGAAAATCCACCGAGCATGCCATTGGAAAGAGCGCGCGATTACGAGTCCAATGGTGCCCTCGTATCTTATTGGGCCAACCCGTAACCCATTTAATGGGCCGAGCCAGCCCAATCAAGCAAAAGCCAACAATAAAGCCTAAGCCCATTTTTAAGCCTAAAAATTAAATCTGTTATATTAATGGGAGTGTGACATCAGCATGACGTCACCATCATGTGCCTCAAAATAAATTCAGCCAAGTCACGTGCGATCCCACTATAATTTTAAGGACGTTCCCTTTTTCCCAAAACATTACACCTTTCCAAGGTGATACTTTCAACATCACTCGATCTCCTACTTCGAATTCCAATGGTTTGCGTCTATTATCAGCATAGCTCTTTTGACGATCTCTCGCTGCTTTGAGCTTCTCCTTTATCAACACAACTTTATCAGTCGTTTCTTGAACCAATTCAGGTCCAATCAAACTACTTTCTCCAATCTCAGCCCATAAAACAGGCGACCTACACTTCCTTCCGTACAAGGCTTCAAACGGAGCACATCTTATACTCGAATGATAGCTATTATTGTAAGAAAACTCAGCCAATGGTAGATGAACATCCCAGCTACCACCAAAATCAATTACACACGCCCTCAACATATCCTCTAAGGTCTGAATCGTACGCTCACTTTGTCCATCCGTTTGGGGATGATAAGCCGTACTCATATCCAACCTCGTCCCTAAAGCTTTTTGCACAGTCTGCCAGCAACGCGACGTAAATCGTCCATCTCTATCTGAAATAATCGACACAGGAACTCCATGTCTCGCGACTATTTCATCAATGTAGATCTTTGCCAATTTCTCAGTACTATAGTCTTCTCTTATAGCCAGGAAATGAGCCGACTTAGTCAGTCTATCGACTATGACCCAAATCGTGTCATGCCCACTTTTTGACCTAGGCAACTTAGTGATAAAATCCATAGTGATCTTATCCCACTTCCATTCAGGTATCTCAGGTTGTTGCAGTAAACCCGAAGGCCTTTGATGCTCAGCCTTTACCTTTGAACATGTCAAACACTTACTAACATAAGTAGCAATATCTCTCTTCATTCTCGGCCACCAGTACATATCACGAAGATCATGGTACATCTTATCCGCTCCAGGATGCACAGAGTACTTAGATCTGTGAGCTTCATCCATGATCATCGTTCTCACACTTCCTACTAATGGAACCCATAAATGGTCTATGAAATACAAACTCTCGCCCTCTTTCTTTTCCATCTGCTGATCTAGGCCATGCAGGTTTTCTATAAGTACATTCTCTTGCTTAAGCGCCTCACTTTGGGCTACTTGTATCGTTTCTCTCATTCCAGCCTGGATAGTCATTACCATGGCCCTTACACGTCTAGGTTTCAACCACTCCTTCCTACTTAATGCATCAGCCACAACGTTCGCCTTACCAGGATGGTAACGAATCTCGTACTCATAATCACTAAACAACTCACTCCATCTCCTCTGACGCATATTCAGCTCTTTCTGATCGAAAATGTGTTGAAGACTTTTGTGATCCGTATAGATAACACTCTTAGTACCATACAGATAATGCCTCCAAGTCTTAAGAGCAAACACAACAGCTCCTAATTCTAAATCATGCGTCGTATAGTTCTTCTCATGGGTTTTCAGCTGCCTCGATGCATAAGCAATCCCTTTGCCCCTTTGCATAAGTACACAACCTAATCCTTGGTTTGATGCATCATAATAAACCACGAAATCTTCCACTCCATCAGGTAGCGTCAATATTGGTGCATCACACAAGTTATTCTTTAAAGTTTGAAAATCCTCTTCTTGCTCCACACCCCACACATACGTCTGATTCTTCTGAGTTAACAAGGTAAGAGGTTTAGCAATTTTGGAAAAGTTTGCAATAAACCATCTGTAATAACTGGCTAATCCTAAAAATGATCGAATCTCAGAAGGCGTCGTAGGGGTCTTCCAATTCTTTACCGCTTCTATTTTGCTGGGATCCACATGTATACCATTCTGATTGACAACATGACCAAGAAAGTGCACCTCTTGCAACCAGAACTCACACTTAGAGAACTTAGCATGCAACTTCTCCTTCCTTAACAGTTCCAACACCAAACCCAAATGAACTTCATGGTCCTCCATCGTCTTCGAGTAGATCAAGATGTCATCGATGAACACAATAACGAACTTATCTAAGTACGGTTTACAAACTCTATTCATCAGATCCATAAAGACTGCAGGTGCATTAGTTAGCCCAAAAGGCATAACTGTAAACTCAAAATGTCCGTATCTCATTCGAAACGCCGTCTTAGGTATGTCGTCTTCATGCACGTGTAGTTGGTGATAACCTGACCGAAGGTCTATCTTGGAGAAATAACGCGATCCTTGTAGTTGGTCAAATAAATCATCAATCCTCGGAAGAGGATAACGATTTTTAATCGTCAACTTGTTCAGCTCTCTATAATCGATACACATACGTAGAGAATCATCCTTCTTCTTGACAAATAACATTGGTGCTCCCTATGGAGAATGACTAGGTCGTATGAAACCCTTGTCTTGCAACTCCTGTAGCTGCCCAGACAATTCTTGCATTTCCGAGGGCGCTAGTCGATATGGAGACTTCGCAACAAGCGTCACTCCAGGAACTAGATCTATGCGAAACTCCACTTGTCGTTGTGGAGGCAATCCTGACAAGTCTTCTGGAAACACATCTTCAAATTCACGCACCACAGATATATCGCTCAACTTTGGTTCATCCTCCTTTGCACTCTTTAATGCTTTGGAGATTCCAACGGCCTGTTCTCCATGTACCCTAAGGATCCTACCATCCTCCACGGGTATTTCTACTACCTTCTCATGACATACTATCACAGCCTTATGTTGGGACAACCAATCCATTCCCACAATCACATCAAAGCTTCCATGACCTAAAGGTATTAAGTTTATGCTAAACAGGGAACCTCCTAGTTCAAGTTTGCAGTCACGGATAATTCTATCCACTTCTACTTTCTTACCATCAGCTACTTCTATCACATAACCAGGATTCACAATACTAGGTCTCACATTAAGTAGGGGCGCAAATTCAGTAGATATGAAACTAAAATCGGCTCCAGAATCAAATAATACGGTAACAAAGTGATCATTCAGAGAGAACGTACCCGTTACAACGTTAGGATCCTGGACCGCCTCCATTGCATTCACATTCACGTTGAAAGCTCTTCCTCTAACTTGGTTTCCATTGCTTCGGTTATTTCGGCTGCCCTCCAAAGCCAATTGATTTCCACCCTGTTTGTCTTGTGTGATCGATTTAACTTGGGACAAGTATTGCGGAAATGATCTGGACTACCATACTCATGGCACACTCTCGGATGGTTATTCATTCTTATAGCATTCACTGGAGCCGCTTGTCTATTTGGAGCCCGACAATCCTTAGTGAAATGACCCGGCTTCTGACAGTTAAAGCATAATCTGCACATTTTGTTTTCTGGGTGTTTAGTATAGCACTTGGAACACCTTGGATAATATCCAACAGTCTCATTTCTAGTAGTGGTTGTCGCCACAAATCCAGTTCCCGTCTTTTCCTTCTTGTTGTCTTTCCAAAATCCTCCAGTCTTACTAGGCTCCTCCACTCCCTTTCTCTTATCACTACCCTTTGTCAAAGTACCATAGCTGACTGCTTCATCAGTAAGTATTCCAACCCTCAATATTGTAGTCTGAATGGTAGTTGGTTGGGTTGCCCAAAGCATTCCTCTAATCTCAGGAGCCAGTCCAGCAATGTACCTCTTAATACGAGATGACTCAGGTGTAACTAAATGTGGGACCAACTTGGCCTGATACTTAGATAACCAATCCATACCAATGACGACGTCAAAACTACCGAGTTTGATTGGCATAAGATCAATTTTGAAAGGTTGGTTTAACAAGGTCAGAGTTTCACCCTGAATAACGGTGTTTATGCTTACTAGATTTCCATCAGCCATTTTGATATTGTAAAATGTATCTATTGTAATGGGTGGAATATTTAGCATAGAGGCAAGAGATATGGATACGAAGCTTTTATCAGCTCCAGAATCAAATAATACTCTAGCTAGATGTTGGTTTAGAAGGAACATACCTGTAACTACGTTCGGGTCTTGGTGAGCATTCCTATCCCTCAACATGTAGGTTCTTCCATGGGCATTGTTGTTGGTATTCTTTCGGCATTGATTTGCATAATGCCCTTTCTCTCTATAGGCATGACAAGTAACTGTCACTGGTAGCAGATTACTTCCAATGGATGGCCCTTTGTTTCTACAGTTCTTAGTCAGATGGCACACCTTGTTGCCAGTATTACACTTAATAGTGCAAGGTCCTATGTGATGTAGAGTGCATTTCTTACATCAGGGACGGTTTCCAGTATACCCATTGTTTTTAGTTGGAGTGACAACATAAGACCGGAAGGTTTCATGTCTTCTGTTCTGTTGTGGTTGGTGATTATTGAAGCGGTTGTTGGTGTTGGTGTTACAGTAGTTATTGTTGAAAGTTCTTCTATCGTCAAACTTTCGTTTGTGATCACTTGATACTTGCACCGGAGTATGCTTTGTTACCTGATCCATTAGCCTCTGGGCTATATTAATGGCTTCCTTTAGAGTTTGAGGTTTAGGGCTGTAGGTATCATTCCCCTTCAATACTCGAGGCAATCCCCTCGATGAAAACTTCCATCATTTTCTCAGATGCTGAACCATAGTGGGATATAAGGTTGCCAATTCCTAGAATTTTCTCACATATGTCTTGAGATCATTCCCCTTTATAATCAGATGGTAAAATTTGTCTTCCATCTTCTCGACCTCAGTTCAGGGACAATATTTTTTTATCAAAAGCTTCTTGAATTCAACCCAGGTAATCTTGTAAGCTTCTTCTATCCCAATAGATTGGGCAAAAGAATTCCACCAGGATAGAGCTTCTTCAGTTAAAGTACCAGTAGCAAACTTTAACTTGCAGCCTTCGGTACAGTTGCTACGGGAAAACACTGATTTAGTTTGCTCAAACCAGCGGATAAGACCAACAACGCCTTCCATACCTTTGAAGTTGATAGGTTGGTAGCTCATGAATTATTTGTAGCTACATTTTCTTGCTACATGTGCTTCTCTTGGTCTGGTAATATTATCAGTATTTGCCATGTTAGCGGCTTGTGCTTCTAGAGCTGCGGAGACACTATCAGCAACTAGTTTCTTGATGGTAACCTGAGTCATGGTTGGTGCTTCAGATGTTGATGTCCTTTTGGGAGGCATTCTATCAACATAAGACAACACGTAATAAGAATGATATCACAAGTCTTAAAATGAAATGCTTATTTTTGAACTTTAAGCATTTTTAAACAATAGTTATATTAAAATCATAGATACTTATTTGATATGAATTCTAACAAGCATTTAACTTATTAGAAGTCACAGTATGATTCATAATGATGAAGACGGAGATGTAATATAGGACACTGAATGAATTAAAAACGGGATGACCATTATATTATATCATGAATGACTTGCCTTTGTACTGTACATAGTCAAAATTTGACAAGTGTTGTTATTTATAACACATATCCCGTGGCTAGGTCCTAACAAAAGCTATAACTGGTATCTAATCTAGTAGTCCGATGGTCCTTCCTGGTTGTTCTTGTGTTCATAGATTGCATTCAGAAGACTTTCCTTATCTGCTTGGTGACGAACCTGGATATCTTTGATGATTTGTTCTAGATTAGCAATCCTGAAGAGAGCCAGAGAAATCTTGCTGTTATTTCCCAATTGCTTTCTTTAAAGTTTAGCAATTTAAGCACGAGCCTTTTGGAGTTCAGCTTCTAGATTGTCGAAATCTTGTTGTATAATCACCCGACCTTTTCCAAGACCTTCTATTTTGTCTTCTATGTGCTCAATGCGGTCGAGAGATAGTTCATCTAGGTGATTTAAAATTTCCTTAATTTGCTCCTTGTGACGTTCCAGACTTGTCTTACGAGAGCTTTATCCTATCTCAAATGCTTGAGGTAGGGCAGAAGTAGAGGAGGATGATCGGTCATGACCTTGTTTCTTAAGTGGCAATAATTCCTCAAGAAGAAAGAATTCTTGAGGATTAATCATTGAAGATAGCATTGAAGATGGAGGCACAATAGTTAGCGGTGGAATAGGTAATTCTTTAGCATAGTATGCATGCATGACCTTCATATAGGGGTCATCATGAAAAAGTGAAAGAGTTGGTGAAGCTATTGCAACTAAACCAAATGAGTTATTTGAAGAGCTAGAATAAGTTTTTCTTAGTGAAGCTAGGACATAGTCCGAGAAAGCTGGGATATAGTCAGGAAAGTTGGAGGAAAAAGCATCCATCAATATTGAAGATAGGGTGGCTGGAGAAGACTTCACTCTGTTACCAACCCAGTGGTTGTAAACTAAAATAAGTTATTTATATAATAGTTTAATTTATGTATTTTTACATTACTATTCCGGAAATATAGTGGCACGGAGGACTTTCTTAGATGGAAAATAAAAGTAGTTATAGTTAAGGTTTCAACCTTGTTCTTTATAACCGTGGCTCTGATACCAATCTATAACACTCCCATTTTGACATATAGCAGCGGATGCTAATCTGAGGTATTATTTCGTAGTACAACAGTCATAATCATAGAAAATGACTCAAAAGAGATGTTTTTAAAAGATAAGTTATCATTCATTATTTCATCAGAGTTTTTACAAACAGAGGTCCCAAAATCTACATGAAAACATAAAGTTTGAATGATAACAGTTTAGCCATCTTCAAGTCTGTGCCACTCCGTGCCATGTGATGCTTAATTACCTGAGATAAACATGCTAAAAAGATCAACACAAAGGTTGAGTGAAATTCATAGGTTTATGGTAAACAGTTTGAATATAAGTCATCATAAACAGTGGGTTACGTTGTTATACACCTATAAGTGTAATAATTGCAATGAGTATAATTATTATAGAAAACAATATTATTGCCCTAAGCTCATGACACCGAGACCTTGAGATAATCAATAATCATAAGTAGTTGCCCCAACGGGTGCCTTAACCAAACACCAGATAGTGTGATTCAAATAAAAGTGCGTTTTGGTTACCAGAAAGTATAGGTACACAAAACGGGAGTGTTTAGTACAAAAAATTGATCTATTCACAAGCAATCCGCGCTTAACTCTGAAAAGTAATTAATGGTTCATGATAGTAGGGTCTTAATGGCAAAAGTAAGGACTTAGGAAATAATATATCAGGATAAACATACGGTTTAGAAAACACTTCGTATTCATGGTTATATAGCTTGTATCCCCATCGTGGGTTAGAAAACATTAGATGATTTAAATTGCTATAAAGGCTATGACCTCACCTTACAGGGAAATCTATTTGATGGCAAAAAGTATATCAAGTGCGAAAGTAACAGCTACGTCATGCAAACCTGTGGTTAATATGTCAAGTCTTAGTTGTGATGGTTTATGTTTCAAAACTTTTTAAGTTTAACGTATTACTTTGATTTATTAATTTATGGAAATATTATATCACTGTTCAGGCTATCATAATCCAGAGGCCATGTAGTATCGTTTGAGGGAGCCAGGGCACTTTAAATCGTAAACCCAGCAAACTCGTCAATCGTAAATCCAGCAAACTCGTCAAAACGTATACCCAAATGAAACTCCTTACATGAAGCTCCCTAGTAACGTAATACGATAAAACTTTAAGTATGATAAATTATGTTAAATATATAACGTAATTGTTTTATAATGCGTCGATCGATGATCAATAACGATAAATGTGTTGGGTTTTAATAAAATCGAGTTTTATAATATTAATATATATTTTTATAATTTATATAAAAATATTATATTTTATATTTTCAAGTTTCAAAAATGGCAATATATACCCTTGGTTTATAAACTTTTACAAGTCTAGTCCTTTATATATAAAGTATATATAATTTAAACCTTTGACTTTAGAACTTGGCAAGATAGGTCCTTATAGTTATAACTTTAGAATAATGACATTTTCAGCCCCTTTAGTTATAAATTTCAGAAAGTTACGATATATACCGCATGGAAATAATTTACAAAACAAGTCCAAAAAGCCATGCAAGCTTATTTTAGGATTCCAAATGATATTTGCAGGTTATAGCATAATTAGAATGAGCTAAAATAAGATGTTCTAACGTAACAAAAGTTTAGAAAAAGGATTCGTTAGCTAGAAAATCAAAACGGGTCATTTTTAGGGTTTTAATAAAAAACGCATGGGTTTGAGGATTCAAGGTTTCAAACAAGATGATCCAGAGGCAAGGCGAATTATGGAGGTTCTTAACTTGGTGATCCAGAGGCAAGTTATTTCTGAAAAGAAGTTTAAGTACCATTGGGGTTGTAAAGAGCTCAAGATTACAAGTCTTTGCTTTGCGGATGATTTATTGTTATTGTGCCATGGGGATTTGATCTCGGCGTCTGTCTTGAGAAGAGGTCTAGATGAGTTCTGTCTGAGTTCGAATCTTTTTCCTAGCATGGCCAAAAGTAAACCTTTTTTTGGTAATGTCTCTGAATCTGTTAAATATGATATTAGTTTAGTTATGCCTTTTAAAGAAGGGGTCCTTCCAATTAAGTATTTGGGAGTTCCCATGGTGTCTAAAATGATAACTCATAGAGATTGCATGGTGGTTATTGAAGTTATTAGGAAAAGGGTGGGGGATTGGAGGAATAAGTTTCTCTCTTTTGCTGGTAGGTTACAGCTTATTTCCTCCGTTCTTAGCTCTTTACAGGTTTATTGGTCATCCCTGTTTTTGCTTCCCATTAATACCTGTAATGAGATTGATAAAATTCTTAAAAATTTCCTTTGGATGGGTGGAGGGTCAAATAAGGGTATTGTTAGTGTGTCTTGGAAAGATATATGTAAACCTAAAAGCCAGGGTGGTCTTGGGTTGAGGTCTGCTCATTTATGGAATGAGGCTCTTTTAGCCAAGCATGTTTGGAATGTGGTAAGTGGGAAGGAGTCTCTATGGGTTAAGTGGGTTAATATTTATAGGCTTAAAGGTAGAAGTATGTGGGATGTGGAACTTCACAATGGTCGTGGTCAGTCATGGTGTTGGAAAAACTTATTAGATTTAAGAGATAAAATTAAAGGGTTTATTCTGGTTAAGATTGGGAATGGGAAGACTTGTAATGTTTGGTTTGATAAGTGGCACCCTAATGGTCCTTTATGTAGACTTATTAATCATAGGGTCTTAGAGCAAGCTGGTATGTGTTTTAAAAATAAAGTGAGAGATATGATTGAGGGAAATGAATGGGTGTGGCCTATTGAATGGGATGATAGGTTTGAGGAAGTGATTAATGTCCCTGTGCCTGTCCTTGATAATGATGTTAATGATAAAACTTTCTGGATGGATAAAAAGGGTAAGGAAAAATTATTTTCTACTAAAGAAGTTTGGAAAGCTATTAGAATTGATTGTCCGAAAGTTATTTGGTATAAACATGTGTGGTTTTCTCAATGTATTCCAAGGCATGCTTTTATTCTTTGGGTTGCTATAAAGGGTAGGCTTAAGACTCTTGATAGAATTTCTAAGTGGATCAATGTGTGTAGTAGGGTGTGTTATTTATGTAATCATGATGTTGAGTCACATAGTCATCTATTTTTCTCTTGTCCTTTTTCTAATGAGTTGTGGGATAGATTTAAACCTATGGCTAAACTTGAGGGGATTTCAAATGAATGGGCAAGTATTATATCTTATATTTCTAATAAACCTGCTAATAACACCATCTGGAGTGTTATCCAGAGGTTAGTTTGGGGTGCTTGTGTTTATTTCTTATGGCAGGAAAGAAACATTAGATGGTTTGTGAAGAAGTTTAGAGATGTGGACTGCCTTTACAAGATTATTGAAGACACTGTTAGATTCAAGCTTTTGGGCCACAATTTGAAGAATACTCCTAATGTCCAGGAAGCTGCTAGTATTTGGGGTTTGAAGATCAGTAATGCTAATCATTATGGAAGGATGATGAAGGATTTGATAGAGGATGATACTGTTAAATGATGCAGAAGATTAATAAGTGGGATTGGGTTACTTGTTTTAGGTTATATCAGTTATGTTGGATTAATAGTATTGATAATGGTACTGGATTTTGGATGTGTAATAAGGTCTTTGATTGTGATGATGGGAGAACCATATTAGAGGCAATTGGATTTGGACTGCAAGCTATGTGCTCTCCCTTGTTGGTTATCTTTGATTTGGCGTCTAAAGATTCACGTGTTAGCTGCTGGTTTGCTATTTGCTGGTTATTGAAGTTTTGGTTGCTGTTGGAGGATTTGAAGATTCATGGTGTTTATTTGTTTATGTAATTAGCTATAGGTTTAGAGTTGTACGCTTTCTGGCTTGGAATTGGGTTATGGTGATGGTTCAGTGGGAGTCTGGTTGGTCCCGGGCTCCTCTGATGATTCAGAGATTATCGCGGTTATTCGAAGTTTTTGGGTTGCGGTTAGGAGGGATTTGAAGATTCATGGTGTTTGTTTGTTTGTAATTTGCTATAGGTTTAGAGTTGTAAAAAATGTTGTCTGATTGGAATGGGTTATGTGATACGTTCAGTGGAGTCTGGTTTGTCCCGGGCATCCTCTGATGAATTCAGAGTTTCCCGATTTTTTCCCACCAGTTTTGCTGTTTAAAAAAACTCCTTATGTTACATTGTTTGTGTTATGTTGAGCTTGGAATTGTCCCAATCCATTTGTTTTTTGTTGCCTTTGTGATAGTTAGGGATGTGTCCTAACTTTATCTTTATCACTTTGGCTCGCCAAAGGTATCTTGTTTTGGGTAAAGGGTTTATAACCGATGAAATGCTCAAATGATGACGAAAGTTTTTTTTTAACGGTAAAATAAATATATTAAAATGCAAGGTTATTTACAAACAAAGCCCAAGAAATATCTAAGAAGGACAAACCCCTTCTGAGACATTCACTTGACTAAAACAAAAACAAGGCCTTGGACAAACCCCAAGCCTTATACAAAAAATGAAATACCAAAAAACTTATAATAACAACTATTTCTCTTGATAACTCTATCACTAATCACTAACTATGCTCTTATAACTTGTAACCAGATCACTATGTATGTAGATAACAAAACTTGCTTATTCTTTTATACTCTAACCTGCCCACACTTGGTTACTAACCATAAATCTTTAAAATTGAGAACCTGAAATTACCATTCATACTTGAAACATATATCAACATACTTGAACTGCAACATAACTTCTCTACTTGAAACATTTTGCATAACCTTTGATACACCTTATGAGTCATACAACAAGCCTTTAAAACATGAACATTTAAACTTCCAAGGATCCTGACTAAATCAGAACTGAAGTCCTTCGACCATTCCAGCCTTGAGCCTTTATCAATGATATATATAGTATTACATTTCCAGAAACCAGTATTCAAACCACTAACATGACCACAACTCAGATTAATAAGACCAGAATCATAATAAAAACTAACATGACCAAAACTCAGGCTAATAATACCTGAATCATAATAAAATCCAATACCAGCACCAAAGTAGAGACCAAAATCAGAATAGGAGCTAACATAACCAAAATTGAATAACCTTGCATCATAATTTTGAAACCTACAACCCCAATACCCAAGAACCCCCAACCCAGAAGTACCGTGATTAAACGAAACATTCTTAAAGTAAAAATTAATGCAGCACCAAAACCTTATAACACCAAAAATGTAAGCTGCCCAAAACCTAACCCAGCTGGTGTTTTCCCAAACACCCATTAAACTATACCACTGATTCAGAAAATGGAACCAGAACCAAAAAATGCTAAAAAGGAGCATTCTAAATCTCAATAGCATACTTGGAGTGCAACCAAGCATACCGAGAATATTCCTAACCCAAAACAGCACACAACCAACCTTAAGGATATGAGTGAAGAGACAAGCATGACACCAGTTAAGTCCTACAGACCAAAGGGAGACATCTAAGCCAGGCTTACACCCCTCCCAAGGACTGATACGGACAAAACCACTGTCAACTAGGGGAAGACGACTAAGTCGTCTCTTGTCTGAGAACAACCTAACCCCCCTTATGCCAC
>BQNB010032976.1:0-52730 GCA_026074375.1 Tanacetum coccineum
AAGTTTGTAAACGAGCATGTATTCTCCCCCAAAACAGTTTAAAACAAGTAAAATAGGGGCTATGAAACTCACAAAGTATTTGTTGAAGCGTAGAAAAGTTTTCGTGGTTCCGGGAGTGCCTAAACGCAATTTATCGCGAAACGTATACACTTAACGTATCCGATAAAAATAAAATAAACAAAGTTAATAATTATTCTCAAAATAATTATATAACCCTTGATTGATGTAAACATTTAATTGTTTGATGCCCGTTTACATTGAACGCTAATTTTTGGCGTACGCGATTTAACCTATCGCTTATGATTTAAAGTGAACACGTACATTACAAAAAGTACATTGCGGATTTGTTGACGTCGTCAATGACTTGAAAACACAGGGTGTTATATATTTACTTTTACGTGTAACTGTTAAGTTAAATAGCGTAACCCGAAAAACAACTTTAAACATAAACCGACATTTAACAAAAATAGTTTTACGTCAAATATGTGTTATATGACTTTTACAGACATAATTTATAAGTCAACACATTTTACTTTGCAAGTTTTAAGTAAACGCTTGAATTTCTCAGTTTAGTCCATGCATGCATGCATTAAGCTTTACTACCCTACTATATACATACATATGCATGCATAAATAATCAAAATACCAAAAATTATTTGGTTTTTGTCTTTTGCTTCCATGTTTGCCACCCATAATGCCTCTCAAAAAGTATTATGCAACAATCTTGAACTAAACCACACACCACTTATGGAAAAAACTACATCTTATGCATACATGTGATCTAGTTGCTCTCACAAAACCATACATACCACCTCCTTTTAATCCTTGTAACCGGCCAAAGAAGAGAACACAACACACAACACCTTGTTTTGGTAATATTCTCACTATACACTTGTAAAGCCCCTTTTAGACAATGCCTTAAGTTAATTTTAAAATGAGGAAGTAAACATAACATTTTCTCACACTTACAACTCATAAAAAAAATTCATATCTCTCTTTTTCTCTCTCAAAATATTCAGCCAAGAACTAGCACACAAGAAGAAATTGGTTTTGATTTCAGTTCAAATATTTTCCTAAGAAGTTAAGGGTTTAGGTGTTTAAGTGTTCAATTACCTGGGTTGTTTATGTGTAATCCTTGTTAATCTCATCTCATCATCTTGTTAAGGTGATCATTTTTATCTCATGATTTCATTTCATATATATATATATATATATATATATATATATATGTTATCATCACTACATTCATGTAAATATATCACCATCATGTTTGTGTAAATTGTTTTTCTAAAAGAAACTAGTAAAAACCTTAAATGTGTTCTTGGGTAAATAATATCTAATGGATGTTAAAAATATTGATTTACACTTATTACACATTTTCTTGTTATTTTATATATTATTTGATGATAGTATGGCTTTGTTGTTAAAATGAGTGTTCATAAATTAAAACTAGTAACGATGTAATATATGTTTATGTTCTTGTTTATCTAATGTTCTTGATAAATTGGTCAAAGGGATTAGGTTAGTATGAAGTTGTTGTTTTGATTGGTGAAATAATGAAAATTAGTGAAAGGGACTAGGCTGGTATGGAGTTGTGATTTATTGGTGAAATAATGTGGTAAATAGGAAAATTTATGCTTGCTGGTCAGAATTGTTTATGGCATTTTCGAACAGTAAATCTCGGTTTGGTTAGCCAAGGGCCTAAAAAATAGAAAGTAGACTTAAATACCTACGCGTGGATATAAAATTCATTAAAATCCGACTTAAAACGAGTTAGTTATTACCAAATGAAAATCTGCAAAACATTTTCCTGAAAATAACTGCACTACTATAAATTATGTTGCTTACCAAAAACTTTAAACGTGTTTTTGAGGTCTTTCGAGTCCGAGTAAAAAAATGCACAAGGATGGTTGTGCTAGTTAATACCTTCGCGGAAAGTAAAAAACGCGTTAAACGGATAAGTAACGAAGAAGTTATGGCATTTTAAAAATTCAGCCAAACATTTGGTCAAAAAAAATGGTTAAAGCTGAAAATATTAAAATTGCGTTGTTCGGATTATTTAAATGGTGTTTTTGGGCGTTTTGGAGCCCGAATGAGCTATAAAGTCCTAAATAAACGTTAGTATTACCTACATACTTTCTATACGAGTCAGAAGTTTTCAAAAATGTTTAAAAGCGTGCGAGTTACGATTTAATAAAGATTGGTACTTGGAAATATTTGTAAAGTATATAATCATGAAAATAAATAGCGAACTTGACGTAAAGCTTATTTTGACTTATAAAACTAAAACGCAAACGTGTAGATGGTGATATAAGGTTATAAAAATACATTTGCATCACTTCACTTCATTTGCATAATTCTAAATGGACCCGTAATTAATTAGGTCGCGTTTCGGAACCATTGTGACTTTCCACTTGATTGATTATTTCCGAATCATTACTTTCACTTAAGGTGAGTTTATAGCCCCGCTTTAACTTGTTTATGACTACTTTACAAATCTCGGGGTGAGATACATTACTTGTTTTACTTTTGGACGCTAGTACCTTTTAAATAATTACGGATTAGCCTAAGTACCGATAACCCACTATGCCCACTATCATGAACCGTTAATTACTTTGTGTTAGCGCGAGTGTTATAAATAGATCTATTGAGATTAACATCCACGTTCGGGTAAGTAGCGCTTACTTGTTTTGGAGTTGCCGAACAAACGGACGTATACCATGTCGGACTTCGAGTGTCTCGGGTTGGACACCCACAAGGGCAACATTACTTTGCAATGACTTGCATACATAACTTTGTTTAGCTTCAGTGTCATGAGCTTAGTGAAAATCGTAATTACTTTTTGTTATATTGTATGTGTTACAATAGTCATACACTTGAAATCTTGTGGTCCAACCTTACTACTTATGTAAACCTATGAACTCACCAACTTTATGTTGACATTTTTAAGCATGTATTTCTCAGGTGCTTAACTCATAATGACGTTATTGAAGTGCATTTGAGTCTTCATTTATCAAGACTATTTTTCATGGATTTTCACTTGCATTTAATTATTCTTGTTTTATTATTGTGATTTTTCTTTTGATGCAAACTCATGGGACCACTTGTTAAAAATTATATATTTTTCATCGTATCAACGAGGATATATTTTAAACGACTCATATAGAGGTCGTTCTCTTATATCTTGTGCTTATGTTTTATGAAGTAACGCCCCCGGTTACCTTTTCGCTGCCACATATTTTAGGGGTGTTATACGAAAACCTAAAACCGATTTTTGAAAAAGATGAGTATTAGATCCATGGCTTAAGAGAACTACGTCGAGAGGTGTTCTATGCATAGACGACCTTTGCTAGAACCTAGGGGTTTTTGTTTTTAGAAAACCCGGTTTGAGACTTATGTTAAGTCTAAAGATATTGACTTATGGGAAGTGACTAAGAATGGTGACATTGTTTTCATGATGGTAGATTTGGAAACAAAGTTGGAGATGTAGGAACCATAATTTGAGTTAAAAGATGACGAGAAAAGGAAATTTGCCAAAAATAATGAAGTCAAGATGACTCTTTACAACACCTTGCCGCGTACAGAATATGAACATTTTTTATGTGTAAACCCGCCAAGGAGATTTGGGATACACTAATTATCACTCATCAAGGTAACTCACAAGTTAATGATTGTAAGATTGACCTTCTCATTCAACAATTTGAGAAGTTCTCAATCTCGAGCAAAGAAACTATTGATAATGGTTTCACACGGTTTAATGCTATTGTTACTAGTCTCAATTCTTTAGATCAAGACTATACTAACAAGAACCATGTAAGAAAATTTCTTCGTGCTCTCCCCTTGAAGTGGCATTTTGTCAAAAACAGGAGAACTTGTTTATGTTTCTCTCTAAGTTTAAACCTCATTTCGGGTGTTTATAATAGATTAAGTATCATGTACATACCTTTAGTGAAAGATCCACATGTGTTGGGTAAGAGGAAATCCAACAAAAAAAATTGCAAAAAACCTAATTCGCGGTTGGCGCGCGCCTAACGTGCCAGAATCACTGTTTGTGGTTTTGACAGTTTTTGGCTATCGTTTGTGATTTTAAGTGTTGTGAGCATTTATTTGTCATCGTTAAAACATAAAGGAGTTCTTAGTCAATGTTGCACCAATAATCTGCATATTTGTTTGTTTTATGAGCATTTCATATAATTGAGTATATGCATATGTATGAAATTAACTGCAATTACACACTTATATGCAAAAAAACCCATTTCCAAAACAAACCTATTTCCAAAACAAACACATTTCCAAAACAAACCCATTGCAAAAACAAACTCATTGCAAGAACAAACTTGTTTGCAAAAACAAACCCATTGCTAAAACAAAGCCATTGCAAGAAGGGTACACATTTGTCTGTATATATATATATCTATTTGGTTTTTGTAGTTACCTTTCTTACTTAGGTTTGAACTTGACTGCAAAATCAAAAGCATTGCTAAAACTCAGTCAAAACCAAGATGAAACAAAACCTGTACTTAAAAAGTCACAAATTTCATTTAAATATGAAGGTTACAAAGGAGATTTAACACGCAAAAGCCAGTAAAACAAAACAAAACTAAACATGTTTCAATAGAATAACAACTTTATATCTATTAAATAACTTAATAAATAAAATGGCAGTCTTCAAGCTTCACTTCTTCCAAAAAGTAAATGGCCAGTCTTCAAGATGCACCTTATGTTTAAGTATGGTTTATGAAATGGGTATTGGGTCGCCTTATCTTTGTGGGTTTATATTTGAGGGCATTTATTTAGGTGAATTGATTATTGTTTAGGTAAAGGTTTAAATATTTAGGTTTAGATTAGGGAGGACATTTGGGGGAAGATGACATTAATGAATTTTTAAGGTTCAAAGTTAGGGGTGTTTATTTTAGTGTTTTAGGATCGGGTTATGTTTTTTGATTGGGTTATGTATAATATCGGGTAACAAACAATCTGAGTCTAAAGTTATACGAAATATTCACATGGAACTAAATAAAATGAGTTGAAATTTTTTTAATGAGTTGGATTTTTTATATACGTGAAAAAGCAGCCGACCTTTCTAATATTTACGAAAAAAAAGTTACGTTTCTAATTAAAGGACACTTTGGACTTAGTTTCTAATATTATAAACGATGGATAGTTGATTTTGAATTTATAGACTTAACCCTTAAAGTTATTGGTCAATTACAAGATATCTGTTGTTGTAAGACTATTAGTAATGCAACCCAAACCATCGGTCGATCTGCACCTGATAACGCCTTAATGATACATATTTTCGGTGGCTTTATTATATATATCATTATCATTTTTCGTGAACTTTCGATACTTAATAGCATGAAATGTGTGCAGGTTCACTTGAAGATTGTCCAAGCATAAAATATCCAAGATATGAGTGTTTACGCCTTATGGAAGTAAAGCTAGAAGAAAATAAATAATAAATTCCAAGAATATGAAGAAGTAAGTCGTATAATAACTTTTGTGCGATGCACTTTCCCGTGAAGTTAATGAATCCAGTCAAAGCTAAAGTACACCACACTTTTCTATATGTGCGCAGCACTTGTCCCATGCATTAATGAAACTTAGCCGACAAATAGCGAAGTACGCTGCACAAATAAGTTTGTGCGCCGCACTTCTGGTCCTGATCAGCCTATAAATAGCGAAGCATTTCAAGACATTTAAAGACACACTCCTATAACAATCTACTATCAAATATCAATCTCATCTCACAAATTCCAGAAAAAATATCAAGAAGATAGGTTATAGTTATAGTTATATCGAAACAAAAGGGTTATATATAGTTTTGGTTATTTGTAATCGGGTTATCCATCCGTTATCGAGCCAAATATTGTATGTGTCTTATTACTCTACTTATTTTTGTTATTATGAACTCGGTAGCCATGAGAGCTAAACCTCTTTTGACTATTCGGATGTGTTAATATAATAAAGAAGCGTTTTGTATTATTATGATCTTGTCAATCTCATGTTTATATTAAAATCCTATCATATTTGATCTTGTAAACTTTATTTATCACTTTTGATTATATATGCATAATGGTATAGGTCGAGAGACCCATTGTGTACTATATGGTTTTAAAGATTTGTCTATGGTCTTTATCATTTGGTTGGAGGAATCCGCTTATGTTAATTGATAAACAAAATAGATTTAATATGATAGTGACTTGGTTAATTGAGTGGCACATTTGATTAAGTCAATCAAATATAAGTCTTGAGTTAAAATGGTTAATTTGTGAAAATGCTCTTTTGACGAGAAAAGATTTTCCGTGAATTAAGAATAGAATAGAGATCATAAATATCACCATTGCTACTGAATTATATGAAGCTATCCGAGTAGTCATATTTCCTTATTATTGAATTTCCTTAATCGCTATTTTATTTGTCAAAGTTATTATAATTTGTTTTCAAATACTTCTGATTATTCGAACATAACCATATCCCTGTGGATCGACCTGGTATTACCTGAAATATTATACTACATACGTGGGTTATACTTTACCCATGTGTTAGTTTAAAATTTGGTGAAATCAGTATTATAAATTTAAAGCTTTTACCACACACCAAAGTTTTTGGCGCCGCTGTCGGGAATTTAATTATGTTCTATAATCATTTTTAAGTATTTAAAACAAATCATAATTGCTTTTTCCTTTAAAAATTTTCTTTTACAAACTTTCTGTGACTTCTGTTACAGAAAGTGCGCCGCACACACAACCAAGTGCATCGCACTTGGCCCCATAATCACGAACCCGTCGTCCTTACTCTTAAGTACACCGCACATTCTGCAAACTCAAACGTTTTTCCTAAAACGTTTTCTGTGAAACTCTGAATCATCTCATCCTTTTTTGTAACGTTTAATCTTAAGCATTACACTCCAATTAAAAACAACCCTTTATAAAATTCGAATCAAAGTACGCTGCACAAACTCTTTTGTGCGCCACACTTCTCTACTCAGAAAACAACATCGATTTTTCTCGATTTCGATTTTGCTCTCTTACATCCGATATCCCTTCTCAAACAGTTAGCTTTGGATGCATACACGTGCTTCCAATTTTGAACTTTTTGAACCACTAGAAGAACCCGAAAGAACCTTGAATCGTAGACTTCGTAGACGAAATAGAAGAGTCCCATTCGAACAAAGGGATGAACGACCCAAATATCCAAGAGAGGTATATCCACCTATCCTCGATATCTCCTATTTTATTAACCTTTTTGAAATTCACGACCCGATGGCTAATCTCGATGATGAACCCATGTGGGCAACTGACCGCGTTGTCGCCCCGACTCCCGGTCCGACAATCACCATACCCGAAACTGCTAATGAATTCCCCATTAAAGGTAATCATTTGACTCTTATCAAAGGAAATCAATTCGGTGGTAGAATTAAAACCGATCCTCAACAAACACTAGCAATGATTTTTTCTCAGTGTAGTTACAGTTCAAGTACGGAGAAACCAAAAAACGAAGGTGTCCTGACTAATGCTATTCCCAGCACTCGCTGGTAAAGCAAAAAGTTAGTAGAATGAACTTAAAGAAGTAATCATTGAATCATGGGAAGAACTTCGAACTGCTTTTATAAGCCATTTCTTTCCCCCAGCTCTATTCGACCGACTTCTCGAAGAAATCCGAGCAGTTTCCCAACACGACCATGAAACTCTAACCGATGCATGGCTTCGTATGAAAGACTTATTAAGAAATTGTCATGGACACGATTTAACCAAAGGCAATATTATTAAAATCTTTTATCACGACCTTAATGAAATAACCCAAGAAGCTCTAAATGTTGCTGCTGGAGGCATCTTTCTCTATAAAACCCCAAATCAAGCCTATCAACTTCTCGAAGAAAAAGTCTTACTCATCTTGGATGGGCGTAAAAACAACAACCCAAAGCTATTGTTCGCAATACTGTAGCTTTCGCCGATGAAGGCATCAGTAATTCTGATACTAACAAAATTATGGCAAGAATTGATGCCATGACCATGAAAAAAGATTGCTATTATAAAAGAAATGAAACTTTGTAATGAATGCAATCAGCTGTGGCGATTGAGATAATCCTCAACGTAGATTGTAACGATGATGACACGCCCATGTCCGCAAAGAAGAAGCGTAATTTATGCAAACCTTTCGACGTACTCGTTTTTACAATGATTATCACGACCGTGACTCCCATCGTGATAATTGGAGTTCAAGCGGAAGAAATGATTACAATCGAGATTATTACCGACCCAACACCGATGATAAACCCGCGTTAAAAAACAATCAAGCGATTTCATAAAATCTCAACAATTAATAAACGCTTTTGTTAAAGAAATGTTCATGGACCTTAAAACCAAACTAGAAACAACCTCCAAAACCCATCAAGCCTTAATTCTGAATTTAGAAGCAAAGTTTGACAGACTTGCTGACAAGCAATCTGCTCGACCTTCTGGATCTCTTCCAAGTAATACTCAGCCAAACCCCCAAGGTAACCCACCTAAATCATACACACCACCCCAAGCTCAAAACGTGCATGTGAATGCCATTTTTACAAGAAGTGGTAGATCCTATGACCCACCCACCAACCCTAACAATCCTTAAAACGATTATTAGAATCCTGATGCATTCGATAGTGATGATGAAAACGAAGAATCAACACCGAAACCTCAACCTCAAATACCAAAACCAAAAGAAGCACCTACACCCAAGCCATATAAACCAAGAATTCCTTATCCTCAACGCCTTCGAAAAGAGAAAATGGAAGCACAATACCAAAAATTTCTCAATAGGATTCAAGTAGTTCGAATCAACGTACCTCTTGTCGATGTTTTAGCAGGAATGCCAAACTATGGCAAATTTCTTAAAGAACTTATTAGTAACAAACATAAGCTTGAGCAAAATTCTTCAGCTTTTCTTAGCGATGAAAGTTCAACTATTATCCAAAACAAAGTTCCACCAAAACTCGAAGACCCCAGAAGTTTCCTTGTTCCATGTACTTTTAGCAAAACCTTCTCTTGCAACGCCTTGACCGATCTTGGCGCTAGCATTAATCATATGCCATATTCATGCAAAATTATCCCTCAAAACTCTCAAACCAACTAAAATGAGCGTGGGATTAGCAGACTGATCATTTTAATACCCTATTAGAATAGCTGAAAATATGCTAGTCAAAGTTGGTAAATTCACTTTCCTTGCGGATTTCGTTATTCTCGAAATGGAAGAAGATAACAATGTTCCTCTAATTTTAGGAAGACCTTTCCTACATACCGCAGATGCTGTAATTCGCGTAAAACAAAAACAACTCAATCTTGGAGTTGGTTCCGAACGTATGATATTTTCTATCGATTCTGCGATGAAACATTCCTATTCAAATGACGATACATTTTTTAGTATTGATGTCACTGACTAAATCATAGAAGAAGATTTCGACGCTCTACTCGATGAAGGTAGTAAAATTCTTTACCCCATCGAAGGAACTCCTCTCGAAGATTAAATCTTTGCCGAATTTGATGAATTCATAGCCATGAATATCGAAGAAAATACTGAACCTAAAATCAATGTAGAAGAAATACCCTTTGAAAAAATCACCTTCAATATCGATTATAAAGTCAAGAAATCCCTTGAAGAACCTCCTACGGATCTTGAACTCAAATCTCTTCCTAATCACCTAGAATACGCATTATTGGAAGAACCTTCTTTTCTTCCTGTGATCATTTCATCTCAGCTTTCTAAACAAAACAAAAAGAAGCTTATCTCTGTTCTTAAAAGACACAGGCAAGCTTTTGCTTAGAAAACAACAGACATTCCTGGTATCTGTCTATCTTTATATAAACATAAAATTCAACTTTTAGATGACAAAAAACCAGTTGTTAAAAAACAAAGACGATTAATTCCAAACATGCAAGAAGTAGTAAAAAAGAAATAGTTAAACTCCTCGATACGGGTATTATATATCCAATCGTTGATAGCCTTTGGGTAAGTCCCATCCACTGTGTACCAAAGAAAGGTGGTATCACAGTAGTCACAAAGGAAAAAGATGAACTTGTCTCAACAAGAACCGTTACGGGTTGACGAGTTTCTATCGATTATCGTAAACTCAATGAAGCAACCGCAAAAGATCACTTTTCATTGCCATTTATGGATCAAATGTTAGAAAGACTCGCAGGAAATAAATACTTTTGTTTCCTTGATGGTTTTCTGGATATTTCCAAATACCGATCGATCCTATGGATCAAGAAAAAACAACCTTCACTTGCCCTTTTGGAACATACGCTTACAAGCGAATGCCTTTTGGTCTTTGCAATGCACCTGCTACTTTCCAAAGGTGCATGTTAGCAATCTTTCACGACATGATCGAAGAATCTGTAGAAGTATTCATGGACAATTTTTCCGTCTTTGGAAACTCTTTTGATAATTGTCTAAATAATCTTGATAAAATGCTCAAACATTGTAAAGATGCAAGTCTTGTCCTTAATTGGGAAAAATGTCACTTTATGGTTAAAGAAGGAATGGTTCTTGGACACAAAGTGTCCGGAGCAGGCCTTGAAGTTGACAAAGCCAAAATCGACGTAATCTCTAAACTTCCACCCCCACTTATGTAAAAAGCATTAGAAGTTTTTTGGGACATGCCGGATTTTACAGATGTTTCATTAAATACTTCTCAAAAATTGGCCGTCCTTTAACTAAATTGTTTAAAAAAAATACTCCATTCGAATTCAGTAATGAATGTCACAAGGCATTCAATTCATTAAAAGAAAAACTCACATGCATTCCAGTAATCATGAGCTCGAATTGGAATCTTTCATTAAAGCTAATGTGTGATGCAAGCGATTTCGCAGTTGGAGCAGTCTTAGGACAAAAAAATGGAAAACACTTTCACCTCATCTATTTTGCAAGTAAAACTCTAAATGCAGCTCAACAAAATTATACAATACCAGAAAAGAACTAATGGCTGTATTATTTGCATTCGATAAATTCCAACCCTATCTGGTGTTATCCAAAACTATCGTTTAGACCGATCACTCCGCTCTTAGACACCTCTTCAAAAAGCAAGATGTTAAACTACGTCTCATACGTTGGATATTGCTATTGCAAGAATTTGACATATAAATAAAAGACAAAAAAGGTATCGACAATGTCGCCGCCGATCACTTATCACGAATTGAAAATGATGAGATAAGTGATGACGAAGATGAAATTGATGATAACTTTCCTGGTGAAACCCTTATGGAAATTAGTACAAAAGAAATACCATGGTTCACAGACTTTGCAAACTATTTGGCAGTTGATATTATACCTAAAGGGATGACGTACCAACAAAAAAACAAATTCTTCTCTGACCTTAAAATATACATTTAGGAAGAACCCTATCTTTTCAAAGTATGTTCAGACGGTATGATTAGACGCTATGTCTCGGGACCAAAAACTCGTACTATATTAGATCAATGTCACCATGGACCTACCGGTGGACATTATGGAGCCACACCACAACTAAAAAAGTCTTAGACTCCGATTTTTACTGGCCGACGATCATAAAAGAAGCTCATACTCTAGTTCGCCTATGCGACGCACATCAAAAACTAGAAATATATCCAAAAGAGATTAAATGCCTTTAAATAGCATTCAAGTATGCGATATTTTTGATATCTGGGGTATAGAATTTATGGGACCATTCCTGAAATCATACAAGTTCGAATATATCTTACTCGTCGTAGATTATGTATCTAAGTGGGTCGAAGCTCAAGCTCTTCCGACTAACGATGCCCGAGTCATTGTCTCATTTCTCAAAAAATTATTTTGTCGTTTCGGAATTCCGAAAGCTCTCATAAGCGACAGAGGAACTCACTTCTGTAATAAAATAATGGAAAAAAGTATGAAAAGATGTGGTGTAACTCAACGATTCTCTACATCTTATCACCCTCAAACGAGCGGCCAAGTTGAAAACACAAACATAGTCCTCAAAATAATCCTTGAAAAAATAGTAAAAGACAATACCGCTGTTTGGTCAAGAAAACTCGATGATGCTCTGTAGACACCCTATAAACTTCTTTATGGAAAAAATTGCCAATTGCTATTTGAAATTGAACACCGTGCATATTAGGCACTCAAAAACTGTAATCCTAATCTCATCGCAGCTGGTGAGAAAAGAATGTTTCAATTACATGAACTAGACGAACTACACCATCAAGCATATGAAAACTCTCGTCTATACAAAGCAAGAACCAAAGTCTGACATGAGAGAAAATTAAAAATGAGAAAAGACTTTAAAAAAGGAAACAAAGTGCCGTTATTCCACTCAAAATATAAATTCAAACAACCAAAGCTCAGGTCTAGATGGCTTGGACCATATATTGTAAAACATCAATATCTATTCGGATATGTTGAACTATATGAAAAAGATGGAAAAATCTTTATTGTTAATGGCCATCGACTCAAGCTATATCATGAAGAAGACCAATATAATGACCGAAGGAAAGAACTCACACCCTTCTATCTAAAATAATGAACCACCGAAGAATGAGTCTAGCTAATGGCTCTGAAAATTTAAGCGCTTCTCGGGAGGCAACCCGTGCTCAATCTCATTTCAACTTAAGTGTGGAGGAGACCCATGTATATATGTATATATATATATATATATATATATATATATATATATATATATATATATATATATATATATATATATGACCGTTCTTTGCAGAACCAGTTTTTTGTATAGAACCTACAAAACCACTTTAAACCAATAAGAATTTAGTATTAATAAATATTTTTACTTAATACAAAAGGTTATAATAGTCAAAACACATTTTTATTTTCTTTTTGAATTTTTTAATTAAAAAAACATTTTTTTAAACCCCTAAATTTTTGGAATTAAAAAAATATTTTTTTAGTTTAATATTTTTTTGTCAGCATACATGTTTTTTGAAAATTCCAGTGCATATGTATTTTTTATACAAACATAAATTTAAATGAGTTTATAGAGAACAATTGTTAAAACTTAGAACGGGTTTTGTTAAAAAAAGTTAATTGCACAAATGTTTTTGCCATATAATACTTAAATTTAGAACCAAAGAACCTAAATATTATGCATAAATTAAATATCATATGAAATACAATTCAAATATGAATGTCTCAAATAAATAAAAAACATAATTTATTGATTTTACATGCATGCACTAATAATATTTAACACAATTGGATTTGACGTTTTCCCTCTATTTACATATATTTATCCTCATTTGACACTGATGTTTTTTGTATGTACATGTATTCGCGTTCATCAATGTACTCTTGCGTATCATGCTCCACTTGTCTCTTTACATCTTTATTGTGATTGACTTCTCTTTATAAGGCATGTACTCATTGAAGACACATATGCACTCCTTATAGTAGCCATGTCCTCATCTTTATCAAAGATGTTAAATACCTAAAATTACAAACTATAGTTATTTTAACAACTAGGTACAGGTATGCATACTTACTTTCAGTTAGAAATTTTTTTGTTAATATAAGGCGAAAAGCATAAAAACAACTATCAACATATCACCGTAAATCCATAACATATATGCACACTTAATGTTACATAGAGTTAACTACATTTTTGGTCCTTATGGTTTACCGGGTGTAACACTTTTGGTCCAAAACTATTTTTTGTAACGGATCTTGTCCTATTTTACTCGACCCGTAACACTTTTGGTCAAATTTGGGTCCACTTTTGGTCCTTGTGGTTTGTCGGATATAATGGTTTTAGTCTAAAAATGGACCAAAAGTGTTACGGGTCGAGTAAAATAGGACAAGATCCGTTACAAAAAATAGTTTTGGACCAAAAGTGTTACACCAGGTAAACCATAAGGACCAAAAATGTAGTTAACTCTATTACATATATGCACACTTAATGTTACATATATGCACACTTATTGTTACATATAGCTATAAAATTCATAACATATATGCACACTTAATATTACATATATGCACACTTAATGTTACATATATGCTCACTTAAGGATATATCATAAACATCAAATAATATTAACCAGTGAATACTACATAGTAAACACCATTATATCATTAGATAATTAAGAGCTAGTATTTTTTTAGCCATGATCATCCTTTAACAATTTTTTGCAGTAAGTTCTAACCGCAACAAATCATGACACACTCAAATTCCAAGACCCGCCATATTACTTTTGATGATGGTTAACAAGATCAACTATCACATGAAGAATCCAACATAAATTTTACTAAAACATTAGTGTCCCTAATAATCAAAGCAACATTAATGTTTTTGTAAATCTCATCCCAAAAAAACACACACGTTTAAACATCTTAAAAATTAGAGAAGGGTAGTGACACTTACCAGATCCAAACATATTCACACCAAGTTTAGTATTGTTGTTTTCGTGGAGCAACCAAAAAAACCAAGATTAAGATCTTCCATAAGAGGCATCGCAACCAAACGATCCAAACCAGTTTTTTTAAAGACCTTAGTAATACTTTTTTCCAAATCAGTTTGTTTTTCAGATCCAAATCCAAATAATCTTTTGCAGATCAAAAATAAGATCAAAACCAGTTCATATCGAAAAAGAGTTGAAAAACCCTCTTTACATATGTTTAAGCCAAAAACGAATAATAAAAAAAACCATACAAAATTTAAAGGTCGTGTTGGATAGAAGAATTAATCATCAATTGAAATCAGCCCATCAAGTCAAGGATCGATGTTGTCTCTATTGTTGGAGGATGTGGTTATTTTTCTTAATCTAAAGCGGTTATGAATAAAGGAATCGTTATAGAATTGATATTGTGGTGATGTATGGCGATCCAAAAACAACCTCAAAGACATGTTCATGGATGAGGAAAAAGTGATAAAAACGATTTGGATCTGATAGAAATGAGAGAGACATCTAGAATAATATTAGAGTTGAAAATTAGACGGAGGTTGAAAGGGAATAAAGGAAGAGTTGCATAAATAAATGATTTTAACCTAATTAGTGGGACGTGATTTAGAAAAACTGCCCATTTTAATGTAGATTAATTTTTAATTGAAAATTCCATAATTACCCTTTTAGCTTTTCAATGATTGTCCTTATCTTTTTATTAATTACACTAATGGCACAAGTGATCTTACCCATCAGTTTAATGATCTAATGGTTATAATTGAGTTCTGTAGGTTCTGTACAAAAAATTGGTTCTGCAAAGAAAATGCCACTATATATATATATATATATATATATATATCTCGAAAAAAAACAAAAACCCCAAAATTTTCTTTTTTGTGTTTTGTTTGTTTATCATTTCAGGTGTACAAGTAAGAAGAAAAGAAGGAGGAAAGTTAATACTTGCTCTCTCGCATCTACATTCTCTTATGCCTCGAAAAGTCTCGCTCTCCTTTAATTTTACATATTTTATACTTATCAGTTCTCACATTAAGGGCAATGTTCAACTTAAGTGTCGAGGGAGAGTCAAATAGGAAAAATTAAATATATCATGTCCCTTCATTTTGCCTTGTAATATGGCCACGATTTAACTGATATTTTATAGGAAATTTAATATAGAGCTTTTCTTTCAAAAATACAAATGTATACTAGTAAGGCAAATCCACCCGGATTGACATTATAACTAACACAAAATACTCTATTAAATTGTGAGGTAAATTCTAGCCTTTTGATGCATGAGCTGAGATCATGAAAGAACAATATCATCTCAAAGAACACATCATATCAATCCATTTTTCATCAAATAAGAAAAATCCACTTTCCACCTTTTTTTGAAAACAACATATTTTGCAAACGGTAAATCGTCAAATTACGAAAAATACACCATTGCGACAAGAATATTTTTATCTTTCAGTAGACAGGCACTTTAATATATTTTCGAAGAATTTTTAGAATTGAAATTTCCGCCCATAAAAATCACACGTGATTTGTAAAATCGCTTGTGATTTTTTTATTTTTTGGTTTTTTACAGCATAAACAAATAACTTTTATCAAAATAGGGAGAATTATATGTATATCCTTCTTGAAGATTAATATTACATAAATATCCTTCTTAGTTTTGTAATTATATCAATGCCTTTTTTAAACTTTTGTAATTACATCAATATCTTTCACAAACTTTTAACTTCTCATATATATTCAAAAATAAATTAAATCATAATTATAATTATTTTAAGTTTTGAAACTATTATATATCTTTTGTCTATCTCCTATATTGATCATAATTATAATTTTTATATATACTTTTTGGCCTCGAGAGATGAAAGAACATGCTAATTTTTGGATATACATATGAATTTAAAAGTTTGATAATGATATTGACGTAATTACAAAGGAGAAGGATATTAATGTAATCACCAAAGTTTCGGAAGGATATTAACGTAATTACAAAAGTGAGAAGGACATTGATGTAATATTGAATTTTAGTAAGGATATAGATGTAATTACTCCTATTATTTATTATTATTTACGTAGTATTGGAATTAAAACGAGAAACAAGTTGTGTCGCAAGTCCTTTTAAATTTTATTTTTTTTCAAAACAAAAGTTAATTTTTTTTCTAAGAAAAAGATTAGATTTTTTTAAAAGTTAAGAAAAAAATAAAAAAGTAAATTTCTTTTTGTTGAATTTAAAAAGTACGAAAAAAATTAAATTTATTTTAAAAAAATTAAGATTTTATAAAGTACGAAATTTAAAAAAAAAATAATTACTTATGAAAGTACGAAATTTTTTAAAAAGTAATTTTTTAAAGTACAAAATTAATTTTGTTTTTTTTTAAAATCCATACTTTTTAAAAAAGTATGATTTAAAAAAATTACTTTTTAAATTTTTTTTGTTAAAGTACTTGTGAAAGTACTTTTTAAAAAATTAAGATTTAAAAAATTTATGATTGTAAATATGTTAAAGAAAACATGGGTAATATAGTCATTTTATGGTCATATTGGTGATATCGAACGAAATTTGAATGTACGTGGGTGTAATGAGTACGAAAAAAGTAAGTTGGTCATTACGGTACAAATGAGAAAGTAGGTTGGTAATAAATGACATTTACCCTAATTGCAAAGCTAATTCTTTTGGAAACTACATTTTTGGATTTGGGTTTCATAACATTGTTATTCATAACCCATTAGACTATGTTGAGTAGCTCTATCGTCTCAGATTCAAGAAAATTAAAAATATCAAACATGTAATTTAAAAAAATCATGAGTGATATCATAAATCACACGTGATTTTACAAAATCACATGTAATTTCACGAAATCACATGTGATTTTTAAATTAACGACGATAATATTTTATCTTTCAGTAGACGATCATTTTTATATACTTTTGACGACTTTTTAGTGTTAAAATTTCTGTCAAGAAAAATTACACGTGATTTGTAAAATCACTTGTGATTTGTTGTTTTTAAAAATCACGTGCTATTTCATAAATCGTATGTGATTTCACAAATTAATTTATGATTTTTAAAGTAATAAATCCCGTGTGATTTCATAAATTCATTAATTGCATGTGAATTTACAAATTTACGTGTGATTTTTATAGTAATACTCCCCCGTTCTAAAATTATTGTCCCATATTGAATTTTTAAGTCTTTTTCTTTCGACTTTGACTTTAAATATTTGTGTTTATGTTATATAATACTTGATGAAAATCATAACTATGAAAACACATTTAAAAACCAATCGTTTCATATACTTTTCATTAAGTATTATATAACATAAACAAAATATATTTAAGGTCAAAGTTGGAAGAAAAAGACTTGAAAAATCAGTAGGGGACAATAATTTTAGGACGGAGGGAGTAAATCACATGTGATTTTTCGAATCACGTGTGATTTTTTCTGGGTGGAAAAAAAATTCGTCGAAAGTATATAAAAGTGCCCGTCCATAGAAAGATAATTTAATTCTCTTCGCGATGGTATAACTAAATTTGCGTAACGATTAACGGTTTGAGAGATATTTTAATTTTAAAAAATAGGATGAAAGTGGGGTTTTTAATTAAATTAACATAGGATTTAATCTAAGCCATTAGATGGAAATAAAATAGATGATTGAGATTGAAGGGATTGTTCTTTAATTAGATATTGTTCTACATGGATCTTTTGTCTTTGATGCATATCTTTTGCATATTTTATGAGAGAGCGGGTCATTTAGTAGCTCTAGAACTTGTGCTTGATTATCAATTACTAGACTGTAGTGAGGTTAATTTATAGATAATTTTTCATGATAAAAGGTAAAATAAATCCCCATATAATCTCGCTATTCCGTAGCACTCGGTTTTAGTGCTAAAATCTCCCAAGTATGTAATGTGCTCAATGTCTAAAGTTCTGTGCCAGCTTTAGTTATTTCTATTGTTATCGTTTGGTATTAAAAAAATTAAGAAAAACTAATATGTAATGTTATAAGGCTTTGGTTTGGCATATGATATTATTATGTATCTCATGTTCACCCACATCGTATTTCTACATTTTGCCTTTTTGAGTTTTTGTCTGGTGCTCACGCCACAACGATCATGTTTATGTGTCGTGCCCAAGCATATGGTAGCTATCTAGATTATGTTTGTGCAAATTAAGTGATTTCACAAACAGAAACCCTATATGAGTGACTTGTGTGAATAAAAATAAAAATATCCATTTTCTGAGGTGCTTATGTTATATGTCTATGCCTGAAAAGTTATAAAACCAGATAAACACTTGTTAAAATAAAAAAACTGATTTTTCTCCACGTCACGATAAATGAATCTTGTTTTCTCGCTTTGATTGCTTGAGGGTAAGCAATAGCTAAGTGTGAAGGGATTTGATAACGCCTTAATTATACATATTTTTGGTGGCGTTATTATATATATTATTATCATTTCTCGTGAACTTTCGATACTTTATAGCATGAAATGTATGCAGGTTCTCTTGAAGATTGTTCAAGCATAAAATGTCCAAGATATAAGAGTTTACCCCTTATGAAAGTAAAGCTAGAAGAAAATAAATAATAAATTCCAAGAATATGAAGAAGTACGCCGCACAATAACTTTTGTGCACCACACTTTCCCTTGAAGTTAATGAATTCAGTCAAAGCTAAAGTACGCCGCACTTTTCTATATGTGCGCCGCACGTGTCCCATGCATTAATGAAACTTAGCCGACAAACAGCGTAGTACGCCGCACAAATAAGTTTGTGCGCCGCACTTCTGGTCCTCATCAGCCTATAAATAGCGAAGCATTTCCATCCATTTAAAGACACACTCCTACAATAATCTTCTATCAAATATCAATCTCATCTCACGTATTTAAGAAAAAATATTAAGAAGACGGGTTATAGTTATAGTTATATCGAATAAAAAGGGTTAGATATAGTTTTGGTTATTTGTAATCGGGTTATCCATCCATTATCTAGTCGAATCTTGTATGTCTCTTATTACTCTACTTATTTATGTTATTATGAACTCGGTAGCCATGAGAGGCTAAATCTCTTATGACTACTCGGATGTGTTAATATAATAAAGAAGCATTTGGTATTATTATGATCTTGTCAATCTCATGTTTATATTAAAATCCTATCGTATTTGATCTTGTAAACTTTATTTATCACTTTTGATTATATATGCATAATGGTATAGGTCGAGAGACCTATTGTGTACTATATGGTTTTAAAGATTTGTCTATGGTCTTTATCATTTGGTTGGAGAAATCCGCTTATGTTAATTGATAAACAAAATAGATTTAATATGATAGTGACTTGGTTAATTTAGTGACACATTTGATTAAGTCAATCAAATATAAGTCTTGAGTTAAAACGGTTAATTTGTGAAAACGCTCTTTTGACGAGAAAAGCTTTTCCGTGAATTAAGAATAGAATTGAAATCATAATTATCACCATTGCTACTGAATTATATGAAGCTATCCGAGTAGTCATATTTCCTTATTATTGAATTTCCTTAATCGCCATTTTATTTGTTAAAGTTATTATAAATTTTTTCCAAATTTTTGTGATTATATGAAATATAACTAAATCCTTGTGGATCGACCTGGTCTTACTTGAATTATTATACTACATACGTGGGTTATACTTTACCCATGTGTTGGTTTAAAAAACGGTAAAATCAGTATTATACATTTAAAGTTTTTACCACACATCAGCACCCGACCGACGCGTCCCCCCTCTACCTGCGAACCAGACCAACGCATCCCCCCTCCCTAACTTTTTCATTCTTTTGTTTCGCAACCAGGCCAAACATATGGAAGGAAAAAAATGAAAGCAAAAATGGAAGATAATAGTTGTTTGCTACTTAAAATGGGTTTGATTTATACGAGTCACCTTGCAAAAAAAATTTTAATTATCATGTAACAAAACACAACAAGAAAATATAAAATTTTACCACTGATCGTATGAGTTGTTGCCGTCGTTGTTGACTTGTTGAATTTCAAGTTTTTCATTAGGTGTTTTTTAGAAGAAATAGGCTAAATGAAAGAGAAGAAGATGTGTTTAGAATTATGATTTGAATTTGAATTAGGATTTAAATTAAATGAGGAGAGAGAAAAAAAGTTTTAAAAAAATACAATATAAACTAAAAAGTGAATGAATGTGTAAAGTCAGAAAAATCAAATGGACAATAAAAACCCATGTAATATTATTATAGAAAGATACTTTGACTTTTTTTTGGTAGAGGGGAATTTCCCCGGTAAAATATATTAATCTAAAAAAACGTTTAAGTACAACGGATGAGAGTGAAATCCCTCATCTCGACCCATTACATAGGCAAAAACATGCACCAAAGTACGCCAAACCTATCCACTACATAAGAAAGACATGCCCATCTTATGATCTAACAAAAGGAATAAAGACTACTTACTTCCACGACTATTAAAGCGGATATCAAACTGATCATAAAAACCTTGCATCTACCCAGGTAAATCATAGACCTGAGCCTTGTATCCGTCATGAAAGTTTAAATCATCTTCTTCCAAGTGATGTCCTCCACCAGTCAAGGAGATATACCTAGACATGTTATCATCAGGTATAAAACTTCATCTTCATCAGAGTCATCCTCAAAGTCCCCAATCGTCGAGATATGATTACCATCCAAAGCCTCATTATCATCCTTACCAATATTCGAAGAACTAAGCTCACTCATTTTAGGTTCTTGTAACCTATTTCCCTTCGCTAGAACCTCAACATTATCCTCCTCCGCCAACGTGTTCAAGACATCAAACGAATTAGACGTAGAAGTAGAATCCGCACCAGATTTGACACGAGAGGGAGAAGCCTCCCTTTGATCTTTTGGCATCAAAATCTTATCTTGATTAGTAGCCACCACCGATTTAGGCCTATAAAAGCTTGGTTTAGGTTTATTTAGCCGAACACCACCTATAGGTCATTATTTAGTTTGAACCACATTCTTCCCTTTATTCTTTCGGCCCTTTACCTCAATAAACCATGCTTCATGATTTTCCACAGAATTAATATTCTTTACTGCCAAATTAGGTTCACTATTAGTAACCTCCTTAACACACTTTGGACATTGGTTAAGTACATGTCCAAATCCTAATTTGGGTAGCAATCAAGCTCAGACCATCCTCCGAGTAAGCAAGTAACGACACATTATGGAGCTTAACCTAAATCGGTACCTTAGTAACCTCACCCTTTTTTGAAGACAATTCAATAGACCATTTATTAAGAATGATAGGCGATTTATGAATCATCCACGGACCCTTTTATAAGACTTATTCAAGACCAGTTTTAGACGCGAATTTGAGCAAGAAAACCCCGTCATCATTCCTCATTACCTTTTGCACACCAAATTTACCCCATGTATTAATAACATAATTTTGGACGATTGGAAAAGCTAAAATCTTACCAACAAAATACCTCACAAGAGCATTATCATACATGTTCTTTATGTTATCAATAGCAGACTTGGGGATAACGAAATCACAGCTTTGCAGACGCTCAGAATTGACAAGGGTTTTGAAATTTACCCTCTTACATGATCGTTTAGCAGTAAGTATGTTAGCAAAGGACACCGACGTTGTTTGAGGATAATCCTTACCTATTTCGACATCAACAACTGCAAGCGTACTTACGTGGGATCCTTCCTTTGCTTCATTGGACCGGTTATCAGTTCTAAAATCATTTAACATCCTATCCGCCTCATTAGGTTTTGTGGAACTCTGTTGTGCAACACCATCCGAATCCATAGCATGATATTAACGGTAGGGTTTCTACCATCCTTACCAACAAAATGATCCTCAAACTAAATGCATCTATGCACTTTTAATGGTTTTTCGTCTTTACCTAAGATCTTACCATCAATGTTTTAACCCTTTTGGCTAAATCACTAAGCAACGAACTAGTTTTATTCATGCTTCCACCATCATTATTAATCCCACTACCCCACCCAACTTTGTAAGAAGCATGGATATTTGGTTTCGAGTGGACCCATCCTAACCCATCATCCACTCCAAACATATATATTGATGCCTAATCCAAATTCTAAAGATGAATTAAGTGAACCAAACGAGCCCTAAATACGGATATAAAATGTAACTCTAAAGACCTATCTTTTTTCAAGCCAACATAAATATAAGCTCTATACCAAGTATTATTAAAAGGCCCATTGTAAATAATATCTTTTATTATAAGAGTTATGAAATTAAGATTAGGGCTGAGCAAAACCAACCAAAAATCGAACCGAACCTGTTAATACAAATAAACCGTAAAAACGTTTATTTATATTTTACGAACTATCCGTGTTTTGTCAATGACAATCATAAAATCATCGGAAGTAGAAAATAAAGTTTATATGTTTTAAACCAATAGTTTTCTAACTCAATAATCATCATATATCATCCATCATATTTATCATATCCATCATTTGCATCATTTGTCATACTTATCATGATCATCATCTGTTATTATTATTTCACATAATCTAAACTACACATTTCATATTAAAATTTGTCCTCTACATATTCTTACAAATTAGCTTGGATACTTTGTTTAAATAACAAATATATCTTTACATTTTCCAAACAAACTCATTACTTTTTGTTCATAAGAGTAATTTGTATTACTTTCATAATTGCATAAAGAAAACAAAAGGTAATCTTACCTCATGCATTACATCATCCAAATCTTGGAAAAATCCCTTAAAGATTACAAAAGATTTTTTAGCAAAAATTCGTATCTATAGTCAGATAGCCGATTCCCTTTGAAACTCTGGCCGATACCTTCTTGTAAAAGGTTTCGCCTAGAACCGGTGAATAGTAAAAGCCGATTCCATGTATTTGTACTGGACGGTACCTTACAAGGAAGGTACCGCCGAAACCGTGCTACAATGTCGAATTTTTCCTATAAACACCAAGCCATTTCTCTTGGTTCAATAACATAGTTCACACATACATTCTTTCTTGCATCTAACTAACCTCTGATCTCAAATCATGTTTTATATCATATTTTAGTTTTGGTGATTTTCTTAATAGGAGAAGATGTAACCAAGTTTCGCATACGGGATCAAGCCTCAAGTTCACTTGTTGCAAGCATCTCCCATCTCATCTAGATCTATCTACTGATTTTAGATCATCATCTCATACATCACATTCATTCAAATCAATTATTGTAATATGTTGAGGGTATTTAGGCTAGTTCAAGTGGGTTAGAATATAGTAATTCGGTTTTGTGTTGTAAGGGATGTAAGGTTGGTTCTACCTTTGTTAGAACTCGATATTTAGCTTTGTATCGAATAAAGGGTAAGCGACGTAGGGTTGGTTCTACCGATGTTAGGACTCGGTATTTAGCTTAGTACCAGATAAAGAGTAAGCCACGTTGTGAGGCTTCTCCACCAATATAAAGAGCTTATGAACGTAGTGATTACGAACTCTCGAGTAGGTGACTCGGGGAGTGGAGTAGGGCAAAGAAGGAGTCCTTATAGCCGAACCACTATAAATACATGTGTCGTACATATTTATCCTTACATTTATTTCTTACTTATAAGCACTAGTTAATTTTATACATATGCTCATCCAATCATCACTTGTTGGCTAATATAAAGTATTTTAATAAATAAATAATTAACTAAAAGTTTCTTAAAATATAATTTTAATTGGTAAAACTATTCAACCCCCTTCTAGTTTTCCACAGAACCGACAAACCGAGCCAAGCCGAAATGAACCGACCGAAACCGAACCAACAATTTTCGGTTCGGTTCTTGGTTTTGTATATTTAAGGTTTTCGGTTTCGGTTTTGCTCGGTTCGGTTCAGGTTAAAACCAAGAAAAATACGTCTAAACTCTCGATTCGGTTCGGTTTTCAGTATTGCTCAGTTCACTTCGGTTTGGTCTTCGCTTATTGTTTTTCTCAAAGTCGGTTTTCGGTTCGGTTCGATTTTGTTGGTTCGGTTTTGAAGCGATGTTCACCCCTAATTAAGATTGCAAAATTAAAATTGCGAACTTACTTTTTAAAAGCCATTGTTAATAAAATTTTAATTAAAAAAAGGAAAGTGTTCGCTTACTTGTGCGGTCACCACTACGCGTGTTTGTATGTGATTAGTTTATGTGATAAAAACTGAGGTGGCGCTGATCACTTTTTTATTATGTACCGGTAGCATAGTACTATCTATGAGCAAATAGTATTATATCTGGGGGGGGGGGGGGGGGGGGGGGGTCTATACTACTTTATAATGAAAATTCTACCCATTCTTGAAATATTGAAAGTAAGAATCTTTTTAGCAACTTTTTGGCATCTTTGCTCATATATAAACCTCACACACCGAACCATCACATATAAAAAAAACACACATATCCTTTAATCTCTCTCTATCTCAATACTATCCTCTTTATCTCTCTTAGCCTATTAAACACACCCTAACCGCTGCCACCACCCTATGACTCAGCAAAACCGAAACCCTCCTCCACCTCCATCCCTCTTCGCCACCGTCGTCGTCACCAAACCGCCGTCGTCATCAAACTTGCCGGAAAAATCAAACTTGTCAGAAAAAGAGAAGCACCATTGAAACCACCACTCCGCCGTGAGCCCAACCACCACATAAAAGAGACCGCCAAAACTCACGGCCATCAAAAGAGGTTTTTAAGATATGAGGTATTTTTTTAGTTTTATAATATATCTATGACTATTATTTATGTTTTGAAGGTTTTGTTTATAGATCTGCAATACACATGGTCACCGTTACCGAAAATCAGAATGACATATTCTTAAAATCATAATATTGTATAAATGGTTATTTTGTAAATTTTGCTATAAAGTTTATCTTGTAATTTTTTTGTAGAACCGCTGCTGTTACCGCCATCTCTATTGCCGGAATCTTCGCCGACGTTGACAAGTGTAATTTGTTATAATTTTGAATTTGATCATTGTGATACTTTTAATTGTATAAATGGCAATCATTAAATGTTCTTGACTAAATTAAATTGTATATTTAAATTATACAGGAAATAAATGGCTAAATTATATATAAATGACAATCATTGAATGTTATTGAAATATTCAACAAATTGTTGAAAACAGAAAATTCATTATAGAAAGTATTACAAACTACATTAATTTAGTCCTAATTATATATTCTAAGTCTGTCCTTAATTATGTTTTTGCAAGATTATGATTAGATCTTTGAATATAAACAAAGGATTTGTCAAGTTTTCATTGTGGTGGTCTTCCGATGATTTAGATGTTAAGAAACGAAAAGTTGAAACTGAAAATGTATTGGTAGTGAACCAAATGAAAATGTATTTAGGGAACAAAATGGCAAGAGAATTTGTTTCTAATTCTAGATTTGATCATGGGAAACTTTTAATTGTATAAATGACAATCATTAAATGTTATTGATTAAATTAAATTGTATATTTAAATTATACATGACATAAATGGCTAAATTATATATAAATGACAATCATTGAATGTTATTGAAATATTCAACAAATTGTTGAAAACAGAAAATTCATTATAGAAAGTTTACTACATTAATTGTAGTCTAATTATATTCTAATTATGTCTAATTATGTTTTGCAGGATTTGATTAGATCTTTGAATATGAGACCAAAGGATGTTGTCAAGTTTTCATTGTGGTGGTCTTCCGATGATTTAGATTGTTAAGGAAACGAAAATGTTGAAACTGAAAATGTATTTTAGGGAACCAAATGAAAATGTATTTTAGGGAACAAAATGGCAAGGAATTTGTTATAATTCTGAATTTGATCATTGTGATACTTTTAATTGTATAAATGACAATCATTAAATGTTCTTGACTAAATTAAATTGTATATTTAAATTATACATGACATAAATGGCTAAATTATATATAAATGACAATCATTGAATGTTATTGAAATATTCAACAAATTGTTGAAAATAGAAAATTCATTATAGAAAGTTTACAACATTAATTGTATAGTCTAATTATATTCTGATTATTTCTATTTATGTTTTGCATGATTTATATTGTTAAGGAAACGAAAATGTTGGAAACTGAAAATGTATTTTAGGGAACCAAATGAAAATGTATTTTAGGAAACAAAATGGCAAGGAATTTGTTATAATTTTGAATTTGATCCTTGTGATACTTTTAATTGTATAAATGACAATCATTAAATGTTCTTGACTAAATTAAATTGTATATTTAAATTATACAGGACATAAATGGCTAAATTATTTATAAATGGCAATCATTGAATGTTATTGAAATATTCAACAAATTGTTGAAAACAGAAAATTCATTATAAAAAGTTTACAACATTAATTGTATAGTCTAATTATATTTAATTATGTCTAATTATGTTTTGCAGGATTTGATTAGATCTTTGAATATGATAACAAAGGATGTTGTCAAGTTTTCATCGTGGTATGATTTAGATTGTTAAGGAAACGAAAATGTTGAAACTGAAAATGTATTTTAGGGACCCAAATGAAAATGTATTTTAGGGAACAAAATGGAAAGGAATTTATGCAACTTTTACGAATTCTAAGAGTTGACTAATATATGATACATGGTTTCTAATTCTACTAAGAGTTCGCATATCGTTAATTGGTTGCCGCTATAAATGTGTTGAATTATCGCATGTTACATCCGTTTACAATTACATTTTGATATTTTCACGTTCTATTTTAAATGTTACACGAAAAACTTACCACAATATCGTATGTCGTTAATTATCTACCGCTAGGAATTTCCGCCGCTATGCGCGGGTACTCGTCTAGTAAATAGTAGATGATTCAGTTTGAAAATAAATAAATTACATCAAGCTAAATAAGACTTTCTTTAGGAAAATTTGACTAAAGATAAATAAGACCTTGTCCAGGAAAATTTGACTAAAGCCAGTGCAGTGCAAATCCAAAACCAAACTACCAAAACTTTTGATTGGATAAATTCATAAACATGGCTAATAATGTTGAGTAACTAAGATAGTCATTTACATACGATCAATAGAATGTTTATCTATCGGTATGATTATCTAATTCCTACTTGTAGAAACATGTTTCTCTTTGTCGCTATTTGTAAATCATCCTCCATTTCTAACGCTAACACAACAGCTCCCTTAAGGGCTTCAATCTTGTCGAGAATAGTTCCTTGTTTCTTGCCAAGTAGTATCAGTGTCATATTGTAACGTGCGAACCTGACATTTTTAATGAACATCTAAACAAAAGGATCAATAGAGATATATCGAGAATGTATTTACCTCTGGTTGCTTCTTGAACTTCCTTGTTCATGATCCAGCATTTTCAAATACTATGTATGTCATATCCGCAACTATAATCCTAAAAATTGCCAAAAGTCAACAGATTGTGTCAAGACGGCATTGCAAAAAAGAATGTTTCTTTTCAATTTTAACCTAGGATGCCCTTATATCACTTACCAAGTCCACATTTAGTGTGCTTTAGGACTCGTGCACAGCAATAAAATTTTATAACAGTAGATAGTTGTAGTGATAAAAAATGCATAAGTTATAAATGAAAATAGTAACCATATGTAGATAGTTTGCTATAGTTGAATGCTCACATGTTACAACCGTTTGCAATTACAAGATGATCTTTTCAACGTTCTATTTTGAACGTTACACGAAACACTTCCCACAATATCGAATATCCTTAATTATTTGCCGTTAAGAATGTCCGGTGCTATGATATGCGCATTAACTTATGTGTCATTTCCATTTAAATGGCAACAATAAAATAATTTGCAATGTTTATATATCGTGAATCTATGTTCTATATCTATCGTAAATTCATATATGAAAAGTTGACTTTAAAACTAAAATTAGAAAGTGATGACTTAAAGAAGAAATATAAACTTACTTTACAATTGACATAAAATTATTTTAGGAATAAAAGATTTTGACCTTGATTAAAAAGGAAATATTGCAATTTTGACTTATCTATAAAAAATAAAACTACCTAAAATGGACATAGTTATTTTAGATAAGAGCATTTCGTTCCAATATTATATATGTGCTTTATTTTCCTTGTAGTTGATTGACAAAAGCAGCATGTTAAAAAAATTGACAAAAGCATAATGACGTAACCGAACTTTTTTTTAGGCACACACCGTGCAGCTAGACGCGGATACTCAGCTTTTAATTATAATGTTTATTTTTTTTATTAGTACAATCTTAAAATAATACTAACGGAAAAGACAATCACACACATATTGACATTATTCATAACCAACCTAACATACCATCCAAGCAAAAGACTTAACAATCCCATTTCCTGACCCAAACAATCTTATTATGAACGTTACACGAAAAACGTATCACTATTGCTTATCCTTAATTATCGGTCGCTAGGAATTTTTTGTGCGTGCACGGGTATTCGCCTAGTGTATACAAAACAAATTAAAGATAAACAGGAAAATTGAAAACCTTGATACAAGAGTGAGAAAAACAAATAACAAAATTGAAAATTACATCTTAACAGCAAAAGGAATCATTGAACAAATTTATATTAGAAAGTGCCGATGCTGCTGTATATGAAATTCACAGGTATATTTGCGTTTTATTCTCTCTTTTGCTCACCGAACATGGGGTCTTTTATTGCCCTTAAACTAAGGGCGTGCCTTAAAAATAATTTTTAATTATATATTAAGCGTCGACATTTTTTTATAAGATCGTACGTATCACGAAAGAATATCAATATTGGACTCGTTTTATTCGTAATCCAAATGTCTTTTCGTCGGTGTATTTTTTTATCAAAGAAGCTGCCGTATATTGTTAGATATGTCTATAAAATAGTTGTCAATAGGAAATAGTATAAGGTTTTTTATATAATTAAAACTTTTATAAATATGTACGTGTTTAACCTTGGGGTTTTATTTTAAAGTTATTAGTTAGTTTAAGGGTGTTTTTTCGATTTTTTTTTAATTTCAAAAATATATATTAAACTTCAACACTTTTTATAAAATCGTACGTACGTCAGAAGCATTGCAATATTGTGCTCGTTTTGTTCGCAATTCGAATATCTTTTCATTGGTATTTTTTGGTATTTTTTTCTGAATAAATCGGTAGATATACGTTATATATTTGATAAATAAAATTTGTTATATAAAAAAACCGTAAGTAACTAAAAGTTTAAAGTTGTTTTCGTAACATATCGCATAGTTTGAGGTTATATTTTATAAATATTTCACTACAACAAAAAGTGACAATCTTCACGCTTATTTTGCCACGGTTTAAGAAGTGTGGACAATGTTTCCACGGTCATAGGCGTGTATAAAATTACCACATATTAGTTCACGCTAAAAAGCGTGGAGAATATTTTTCATATATATAAAAAAAGAAAGAACAAAAGTTCACGGTAAAAGCAATGGACCTATGTGATTCAAACTATGATATGGACTTGCTCGAAGATGATCTGAATAGCAGTAATAATGTATTGGACTGTTTCTTTTCAATCTTCTAACACCTTCCATCAGAATCTAGCTATTTTATCAACACTAAAACTGCAACATATCTGTGATCTGAATGTTTAATTTACACTTCATTGTTTTTGATATAAATTAACTTCAGTTTTATAGTTTGTGATTGTATATATCTGGGGTTCGAATGAATGCTAATTACGATGTAGAATGATCACTGATCGATTGTATAGGATAACAGGGTTGTGCCATAACGTATAGCTTAAGTGATCAAATACTAATTATATATCTGTTGTCATCTGTATTGTAAGTGAAAGTTTTATCCGTAATGATCAAATTAAAGTTTTTCTATAGGATTAACGGAAGACAGGATTGTGTACAAGTGTCTCAAAATATTGGTTTGCTGATCAGGCAGTGATATTGTATATTTTTCAATCGAATATAACCCTCGTTGGTTTTCAATAACTATTGTTATTCATGAGTGTTGGTATTCATAAACTTATATCAAGTCCTGACAAGGATAAGTGTGAGATGTACATAGTTTAGTGTGTGCTAGTTTGCCATTCCAAAATAGAAAAGAACAACATTAAAAATAAGTAGGTATGCTCCATAAACTCGTACTTCGTATGCTCACTCTTTATATTTTTTGGGTTTCTTTCTCATTATTTAGGAGATTGTTGAAGACAAAAGATCAAAGCTTCTAATGGATTTCATTAGTTGAAGACGGAAGATCGAAGAAGCTAGCTTTCAATCATATTTTGTAAACATACATGAAGATCCAAATTTGATGTATCTGATGTTAAATAACAGGAAGATCCAAATTTGATGTATTATTTTGGTTTGTTCCTTATGATTTTCAGGATTATTGTATGAAATATGAAATTGTTATAATACAAGGGTTATTATGCTGTAAAATTTGTGTTTTTCTTTATTATACAGGGTAGTAATTGTAAAAGTATCAAAATACATGGTTATATTTGTAAAATTATCAAAATATAGTGTAGTTTTAAAATTTTCAGTTTTGAAACTTTCTCACTCTAAAAAGTGTGGACTTTTTGATCAAATGCTCTACAAATTCTCCACGCTTTTAATTGTGGCAACTTTTGAAACATTTTCACTCAAAATTTCCACGCTCTTAAGTGTCATAATCAAATTAGTTTCTCCACGCTACTTTATGTCAAGAATTTTCTTGACACCCATTTTTGCCACGCATAAGTAAGCGTGTACTTTGAATTTAACCACGCCTATAACCATGTAAAAATGCCTCAACGTGCGTGTATAATTGCACCATTTGTTGTAGTGTTTTTATTTATTTATCGATTTTAGACGTGGACTTTGCTAGGCTTTTTTTTGCATGATGGGTCAAATTTTTATATATATACTCAATTAAGGAAAAAAGTAAGTATATATATCATTTCATTTCTCAAGTGTGTTTGGTTGCCTGCGAAAAAAAAGTGGACAAAACCAAACTCGCGAGTATTACATCTCTTCAACTTTTTATGAAAAGGGATACTATCTAAAAATATCTCTGTCGATTTCTAGTCAAAATAAAAAAAAAGCAGATTAAGGATGTATAAATGGTATCTCACGTGCCCTCACATACACACAATCCCAATTAAAAAATTGCTGAAACCCTAGATCCCCAAAAATCATCTTTATATCGTTATCTCTATATGATGTATTCAATCTTCAATCCCATATTGTTCTTTAACTTCAGTTATGTTTGGAAAACTTATAGATCTTAAGTGTAGTTTGAGTTGGTTATCACTTGTCTAAGTTTTTGCATAAAGACCTACTGTAACTTTGCCAAACATACCCTTGTTGCGTACGACGCGTCTGGAAAATATGGTGCGGAAAATGGTTTCAAACCGGGATACAATCAGGCGGTTCAAAATTTGTTGGATATAAGTATTCCAAATTCGGGTTTGAAAGCAGACCCACATATAAAGTCTAGGTTGAAGACATGGAGGACTAAGTTTAGCATTATGCACGACATGGTATTTGGTTCAAACACAAGCGGATTTGGTTGGGATACTGAAAAATGTGTTCTTACTGCCCCTGATGATGTATGGGATAGTTATCTGAAGGTATGTTTTACTATCAACCTGTTTACTTTCTTTCATCTTAATATAATATCTTGTTAGGCAGATGAATTGATTGTGTTTGTTATAACTTTGTAGACTCACCCGGAAGCAACTAAATTTAGAAATAAAGCATTCCCACTTTTTGACAAGCTTTCCACCGTCTTTGGTAAAGATAGAGCTAGTGGGTCTCGAGCTATTGATCTTGGTGATGATGAGGTTGTAAGTGAAGCACATCAGACTGCACCAACTAATCTTGAAGACAAAGATATTGACAAGCACGTTCTTCCTTCTCCCCAAGGTGTCGATGGTAAAAGTACGAAATGCAAAAGATCCAAGAGTGACGAATTCGCTAATATGTATTCAGAATTGTGCACTATGTTAAATAACACGATCACTGCTATGGGGAATGATATGAACATGAACTTAAATAAAATGGCTAATGATAATGATAGAAAACTCGAGTCTGAGATTGAATTGATGAAGAAAGTTCAGAATGAGATTGATGCTTTGCTGGGGATCACTTTTGAGGAAGCTTTTGAAGCAACAAATGTCATAGGGAAGTGCCCTTTAAAAGCTGAAATGCTTTTCGGGTATGATCAGGGCAACAAAATTGGGATGGTAAAAATGGTTGCAAGGAAGTATGCATATATGTGCTTATAAGTAATTTATATCTTGAACCTCTCTTTTGTATGAAGATACTTGTTCCTTCGGCTACCTCTTTTTGTATAAGCCTTATGTTACTTTAGCTATCTCCCTTTGTATCAAGCTACTTTGTTAATGATGTTGTATGGTGTAATTGGTAGTAATGTACACTTTTGTGTAGTTGAATGATGCAGTTATGGTGTATTTGAATATTTTGATTATTGAAATGGGTTCATGTTGTCACTAATTTATTTTATCATGTTTCTTTGCGGCTGTTTGTTGATGCGTTATCGAGTAAAATATCAAGTTTCATTTCTTAAACCATTCATACCAAACAAAAGAGGTCTCTCTCCTCCACTAAAATTCATAACCGTTTTTCCCGCCTTTATTTCGATCAAAGAAAGCCCTAAATAAGCCAAATTAAGCTCGAAATAAGCTCTATTGTTCAAATCTAAGTAGTGTAATGGATTCAGGAGTATCGTTTACTTAGTTCGATCCATTCGATTTTTGATTTTTAGACAATTTTACAGCTTATTGGCATATAAGATAGATTTAGCTTATTTTTCAATGACGAATAAGAAAAAAACTGAATGTTAGATCGAATAAGTGGAGTGTTAAGCTTCCGACTAGATATAATGATCACGTAATGAGCAATTTAAGTCAAAATAAGGCTAATTCTAAATCTATTGAGGATTTAGATGAGATTAGGGTTCATAATAGGGAAAAACAGATTGTTAGTGATGAGTTAGGTGTTGAGGAGAAAGGGAGACAGATGGATAATTATGATGTGGATAATAATGAGTGTTTGGATATTGGGAGGCACGATTGTGATGAACCTTGTGATGAAGAACTTAAGTCAGGATTTGAGGTAAGTAATAAGGAGTGTTTGGATGAAGGTAGTATGAAGGATAAGGAGACTGTAGGTGTTAACAAAAGTGCTAGTAAGGAGAATAGGAGTGAAAATTACATGAAAATAACTAATAGTGCTAGTACAAATAAGGAAGATAGAAATGAGTTGATGAATGAATCAGCTAAGCTTTATGACACTGAGAATAAGAGTCCTAAGAAAACTTATGCTAGTGCTACTAAAAGTTCTTCCTATTTTGAGACTAATAAGCTTCTATTTGTCCCTACTGAGATTAATGAAACTGGTGAGGAAGTTATATTTGATGAAGATTTAGTTGAATTAGGGAGTAAGAAGTAGGAATTGACTCTGTGTGGGCATTTGATTGGTCATTATACGAGTTTACCTGCTTTGCATTATCATTTAAGGAGAATGTGGTATAAGTATAGTTTTAAGGATATTGTTGATAATGGCAATGGGAATTAGCTATTCAAATTTACTAATGAACAAGGCATGTCATATGTTGTAAATCAGAGTCCTTGGATGGCTAATGGTAGACCTTTAGTGGTGTAAAAATGGGACACTAATGTTAGGATGAAGATAGCAAAGCCTAAGAAGGTGTCTGTTTGGATCAAATTGTTAGATATTCTTATAGAAGCATGGACTACTAAGGGCATTGGTGCTATTAGTAGCAGTGTGGATAAACCTATGATTATGAACAACATGACAACCTATGTGTGTAAGAATAGAGTAGGAAGGACTGAATTTGCTAGAGTGTTGGTAGAAGTTGATGCTGATAAGGGCTTTAAAGAGACAATTGAATTATAATATAGAGATAAGCAAAATCATGTTAAGGGGACTAAGACTGTTAAGGTTGCCTATGATTGGAAGCCTGATGTTTGTTCTCACTGTGTTGTATTTGGTCATGACTATAAGAAGTGTAAGGTCAGAACTAGGACTGAGGAAGAAGTTGCTAGTGAAAAGGATGAAACTAATAAGACTACACACAAGGAGAACGGATTTATGCAGAGTAAGATGAGAAATTTTCCTATCAACTATACTTAGAATAGGCCAGAATCTTTTAAATATGGAACTAATAAGTTTGTGCCTAGATCCAAACCTTATCAGAAACAAGTAAAGCAATATTGGTCAAAAAGAACACAAATAAAGGGAATGGTTCTAAGAAGAATAAGGAAGACAATTTTGATAAGAATTTCCTTATTTTAAATTCAAAAAAGAATCAGATGAATGATACTAATAAGAATGGGAAATAGATTGGGGACAAACATAATTTTAATGTCTTAAGAGATTTAGATGATGATAGTATTCAAGGGATAAGTATGATGAAAGATAAGATGATTGTTGATAAATATCTTAATATGAGATTACAGCCTAGCTTTAATGTCACTAAGGACTGGTCTCATGAGATGGTCAACTATTTCAAAAGATCTTGGGAAGCTGATAGAGAAACATAAAAGGATATTAGCCTGGATGCTATTGAGGGAATAGTTGAGGATGTATTAGATGATGATTATGAAGCTATTAAGAATTTAGTAGCTGATGAAGTGAATGGGGTGGGTTGTTCAACATTGAACTTAGTTTGTTTGTCTTGGTTTCTTAATGGATTACAAAATAGGTGTATGGAACATTAGGAGTATGAATCAGAGTGAGAAGCAAAAAGAAATTAAAAAAATTATTTATGAGGAAAACGTTCAGGTGTTTTCTCTTATTGAAACTCATGTTAAAGCCCCTAAGTTTAAAAGTGTTTGTGATAAGATATTTGGTCAATAGGATTGGATTTTAAATATTGCTTAGTGTAATGGAGGATGTAGAATTACTATTGGATGGAATAGTGATGTTGTTCAGGTAGTGTTGATTCATTCTACTAGACATATGATGTTATGCCTTATTGAGAACATCCAGAATCATGAGAAGATGTATTGTAGTTTTATTTATGCTGATAACAAAGGTATGGATATAAGACTCTTATGGAATGATCTGCTTTTAGCTAAGTGTTGTACTGTTAGATGTCCTTGGGTGATAATGGGTGATTTTAATGTCACTCTTAAGCTAGAAGAACACTCTGTAGGAAAATCTACCATAAGCAATGATATGCAAGAATTCCTTGATTGTATGAATAATATTGGTGTTGAAGATCTATGTATTTCAAGAATGTTTTATACATGGATTAAGTCCCCTTCTAGTCCTGATACCCGTATTCTTAAGAAGTTGGATAGAGTTATGGAAAATGATGAATTTACTTCAAAGTATAATAATGCCCATGTGGTATTTCATCCCTTTATTGTCTCTGACCATAGTCCAGCTGTGCTCATTCTTCCTCATGGCCTGAGTAAGAGTAAAAAGTCTTTCAAGTTTGCCAATTTCATTACTGACAAAAGTGATTTCCTTCCTATTGTTGATAGAGTTTGGAAGGAGTAGATCAATGGTTTCTATATGTTCCAAGTGGCAAAGAAGCTGAAGCTTCTGAAAAGGCATTTGAATAAATTGCAATGGAAGAATGGTGATGTATTTGAACGGGTTACTTGTCTTAGAAATAAGCTGAAAAATGCTCAATTAGAGGTAAGCCTATTTCCTCCTGATAATGAAAAGAAGAAGATTGCTGCTACTATTTTTGAGGAATTCAGTGATGCTATTAATGATGAAGGAAAATTGCTTTTCCAAAAAAGCAAAAGTTGAATAGTTAAGTGAGGGAGATAGTAACACTTCTTATTTCCATAGAGTGGTCAAAAGTAAGAGGAATAGGAACAAAATCATGAGGATCCATAATGATAAGGGTGAGTGCTTGGAAGGATCAAAAATTGCAGACGAATTTGTTAATCACTTTGATAAATTCTTGGGTCAGTCTTATCTTGTTTCTCAATTGGATACTTTGGGGGATATTTTTTCAAGTTCTCTTACTAATAATGAAGCAGAGGATATGGTAAGAGATGCGACTGATCTTGAAATCAAGAATGCTATGTTTGGTATTGGTGATTCCAAAGCTCCTGGTCCTGATGGATATACAACTTGCTTTTTCAAAAAAGCTTGGCCTATTATTGGTAATGAAGTGTGTTCTACCATTAAAGAATTCTTCATGACTGGGATGATTTTAAATGAGATAAATTCTACACTTATTGCCTTAATCCCTAAAATTCCTAATCCAAAGCTTGTGACTGAATTCAGACCTATTGCTTGCTGCAATGTCATCTATAAATGCATCAGTAAAATCCTTACTAACAGGATTAAGGATAGTTTGAACAAGCTGGTAAACCTCAATCAAAGTGCATTCATTAAAGGGAGGATTATTCAGGACAATATCATGTTAACTCAAGAATTACTTAAAGGTTACACTAGAAAGGGTGGCTCTAAAAGGTGTGCTCTCAAGATAGATATTGCAAAAGCCTATGATACAGTGAGTTGGGAATTTCTAAGAAGTATTCTTACAAAATTTGGATTTCATTGGAAGATGGTGGAGTGGATTCTGACTTACATATCATCTTTTGCTTTTTCTATATGTGTTAATGGAGAGGTCATGGTTACTTTTGGGTGGCAGAGTTCTTAGGCAAGGAAATCTTATATCTCCTTACCTATTTACATTGGTAATGGAGGTGTTTTCTCTGATTGTGGCTCACAAAATCAGGCTTTCTTCTCAATTCAGATATCATATTGGATGCAAGGATTTGATGTTAACTCACCTTTGTTTTGCTGATGATTTAATTGTTCTATGTCATGGGGACAAGAGTTCTATCAGTATTATTAAAGAAGCCCTTGAAGATTTCAGTGCTGTCTCTAGATTGAAGCCTAATCTAAGTAAAAGTACTATCTTCTTTGGCAATGTTAATAGTGGTGAGCAAAGAAGTATTTTAAAGGTGTTACCTTTTAAGGTAGGCTCTTTTCCAGCTAAATATATTAGGGTCCCATTGGTAACTAAAAGGTTGAGTAGAGAGGACTGTAAGCATCTATTAGATATGGTCAAAAACAAAGTGAGTGATTAAAAGAATAAGTTCCTTTCTTATGCTGGAAGAATGCAATTGATTGCTTCTGTTCTAGGGTCAATGCAGATATATTGGGCCTCTGTCTTTTTGCTCCCTAAATCAATTATGAAAGATATAGAAAGTGTTCTTAAAGGCTTTCTCTGGTGTCAAGGGGACTTAGCTAGAGAAAAGGCCAAAATAGCTTGGAAAACTCTATGCAAGCCTAAATGTCAAGGTGGTTTAGGATTCAAAGATCTAGGCTTATGGAATGAAGTTCTGCTCACTAAGCATATTTAGAATATTGATGCTCATAAAGAAAGCTTATGGGTTAAATGGGTTCATATGATCAAGTTAAAAGATAGGAGTTTTGGGGAAGTGAATCCTGAGTCTTCTGATAGTTGGATGTGGAAAGTCTTTCTTGGATTAAGAGACAAAGCTATAAAATATATTGAGATTAAAGTTGGTGATCAAAAGAAAACCTCTGTCTGGTATGATAAGTGGAATGATGTTGGTCCTTTATGCCAAGTCATTTCAAGAAGAGACATATATGATGCAAGATTTGAGAACACTGCTACCTTATCTGATATAATAATCAGTGGGTTTGGCAAAATAAATGGAGCACTAGCTTTCCGGATCTCATTGCTATGCATGTGCCTCTTTTGAATGATAAACAAGAAAAAGCAGTTTGGAGATGCAATGATGGAAGTGTTAGGAACTTTTCCAAAAGACAAACTTGTCTGATTACAGACCTTATTGCCCTGAAGTGGCCTGAAAAAACTTGGTGTGGTTCTCTCAGTGTGTTCATATCCATACATTTGTATTATGGATGGCTATTCTGGGTAAATTAGTAACCCAAGAAAAGGTTTTTCAGTGGAATAAGGATACTACTATGAAATGCTCCTTATGCAATACATGTATGGACTCTTATGACCATCTTTTCTTCCAGCGTTAGTATGCTGAGGAAGTATGGTATGCTATAAAAGATAAAGGCTATTTAAAGAATTTTAAAAGAGAATGGGTGGATACTGTTAGCTATATGGCTATGGGTCATGGTAGAAATATCAAAAGTGTGGTTAGTAGGGTTGTTTTTAGAGTTGTGGTATACTACATTTGGCAAGAAAGGAATAAAAGGTGTTCTACTCAGGAAAAGAGATCAGTTAAAACTCTTTGTAATATTATTCTCGATATAGTAAGAATGAGATTGATAAGCCTAAAGGTGAAGGATTCGGCTAATGTGAAAGAGGTGGCTAAAGATTAGGATATTAAATTCAAAATATCCAGTCTATGGATTAAAGGAGTGTTTGGCTATTCTAAATTTCCTTAATACAGATCATAAAATATAACGTTTCTTATACCATGGAGTTTATAAGGTATGACTATACTTACTTGGATATCTTAGTGTTGCTAGATTCGCCTTGGGAGGAATCTAGTATGCTATGATTATTAAGTAAGTGGTCTAATCCTATTAAATGTACCATAAGGAAGAGCATTTTATTGTGAAGGGTATTAATCTGGTGGACAGTGTAGGTAGGGTGGAATAGAGAGTGTGTGAAAAATGAACCTTCTTGATCCACCCTCTACACTGTCACTGGAGGATAGGTTGGTTGTTTCTAAGGGTGTGTTCCTTGTCAAATGATGCCTTTCCCTCTTTGCCTTTTGTCCTATTCAGAGAGGATAGGTTTGGGGCACTTCCAAATCATTGTTTATCCATTTGTTATGGGTTTTTTGCGGCTGCTATTCTTATAAATGTGGCTAGGGAAACCGGACACGGTGCCAAAGAAGTAGGCGCGATTCATTCTGATTCCAATGGCGATGGCGATTCCTTTCTATATTGGTTCATATTTCGCTGTTGATATGTGTACCAGGAGTTTAATACTTTTCATATGGGAAAAGAGGAACAAAGCAGAAGCCGCTGCATTTAGACCTACAGTGGCTTCAGGTTTGATTTGCGGTGAGGGGTTATGGTCTGTGCCCAAGTCTATATTGGCTATCGCCAAGATATACCCTCCAATATGCATGAAGTTTTTGTCATAGAGAACCAATGTAAACGTTGATACGTTTATAGCAACATTAGGTTCTTAATAAGTCTTCCTGTTTTATTGCTCATGTTTAATACTTGATTTGTATGTACTATTTTCGCTTTAAAAAAACAATGTTTGTGGTTTTAACGCATGATCATATCGAATATATGTAATCGTATGTTTCATAGTTAGTACAAAAATATGTAGGCTAAAAAAGCACATTGGTATGTTGCTAAATACTTGAAGCACATACTTTCACCGTCAGTAAATCTGTTAATTTACCAGCAGTTGGCAAATATAGCTGGGACCATCTAGTGTTGCATGTCAATAAAGCTTTTGCCACATTATGTTCGCTTACAAGACAAGGGATAAAAAGCATAAAACACATTTAGTAAATAATACAAAAAACAATAACTAAATTAAATTTTATTATGTTCAACCGTGCATGGGTCTTATAAATACATCAGTAGTAAAGTTAATTACACAAATTCTAATTATTTCGCTATTAGTAATTAATTAAACGACGATCTAACAATGCATCTTCTTCAGCTATCTAGCCACGTCCTCCTCGGCCGTTAAAACCCGGCGGCATGTAGGGTAGGATGAGTGAGAGTCAAACCACGTGTCAATACATGTGACATGATACACATGTTGACACGTGGGCAACACTTAACCTCGTCAGCCTCTTCATAGTCCGTCAAGTAAATTGCACACTCAGTTGCTACCTCAGACTCACTAGCTGGCCAAGTGACCTTTGGTAAGGTATCAATGATCTGTTTGTTAAGGGCTGTTGTTGATCCATGCTGCTGTTGTTGCTGCTGCATTGGTGGTGCATGGGCGAACCAACGAGTGAAATAAATAAACGAGTGCAGTGAATCCTAGCACGCATAATGCTGCTGCTAGGATATATAAGGATGCAGGTAGGCCTTCCCCTGGCGGTGGTGGTGGTTGAGTGGTGGTGGACGACATTGGTCGGAAATGATCAGAAAAAGTACTAGAGATGGCTGGCGATAAGAATATGATAACAATAGAGCTAGAAATGAGAGAGGCAGTTTTTAAAAGCAGTGGAAGTGATTAAATTCAAATTGATTTGAACTACTGTGAAAGATAGCATTGCAGTAAAGGATGTGGAAGAGAGATGGAAGATATCTTGCAGAAGAACTAATCAAAAGAACTAGATTCTCTTGCCTTCAGAGTTTAAAGGATCATTTAAGGGGTGTTTGGATCCTAGATTTATATATCAGTGTCCTGTTCAAGCTATCAGGGTTACTGATGTGCAGGCTATATAATAGGAAGTTCCTTGTATCTTGGAGTTCTTCTGGCGTGACTGTACCTATTTAAGCCTCATAGCATGTATTGATTGGCCTAGGGGGAACTGAGTTAGGTTGTGTTTGGCTTGATAGGAGGTCTGGTCCAGTTGAATGTACCATAAGGAAGGGCTCCCTATTGTGAAGGGTAATGGCCTAGGTGGATGGTTAGTTGTGGGTGGATTTATGATACACCACACTCACTATCAAAGGAGGATGGGTTGGGTCTGTTTGAAGGTGTGTGTTCCCAATATAGTGATGCCTTATCCTCTTAATTTCTTGATCCATCTAATGAGGTTGTAGCTGTTGGATGGTGTTAGAAATTAATGATAAGGAAATGTAGCTATATCTGGTATAGCCCTTCAAACAGTGTGAATGGGTGGCTATACCTTGCTTGATGATGCCTGACCTTCTTTTTCCCTAATCATTGTGGGGTTAAATGATTTGTGGATAAGAAGTGTTAGGAAATGTAGTCAAGGAGGTATGGTCTTGGTTCTTATTGGTGAATGTTTCTTTTGATTCTGGTAGTTTCAATATTGAGCAAAGTAGAATACATATGGTTACTTTTTATCAATGTTTTGAGCTATCTCTCTTGTCTGAGATGAGGGCTTTAGTATCAGAGATGTCTGTATGTTGTCCGAGATAGGTCTCTTGCCTTTCTTGTTGTATTCAGTTTGTAATTTTTGAGTCAAGGTATTAGGCCTATCTAATATCCTTGAATTGACTGTAATTTGGTTCTATGTTATTAATAGATATTCACCTTTGTACCAAAAAAAGAAATGAGAGCGGCAGTCGTATTGTATTCTTATATATTCAACCAAAATGGAAGGAAGTTATATGTCAACATTCTTCTTCTATTAGTAGTATAGTATTACTATTACTAAAAATATAAATATACTTATTAGTAGTGGCAAAAAACGCAGTCAGTTTGACTGTGGGAAGAAACGATGATGCCGTTTTGGATATCTGAATTGAAAACTTTTATCCGAAATTTTGGATATCTGAATTGGAAACCTTAGGTAAAATAACGAGTCTAACATAAAACCGTTAACATAAATTTCGGATATCCAAATTTGTGATATAACTAATTACTGACAAATCCTTTAAATTAACAACAAAAAATTATTGTCGAAAATGTCTCATTTCATATTTTTGCTTTAGTCCAAAAGAATCTATGAGACGACACATAATCGTATTTACATCTTTGAACCAATACAACAGTATCAAAGCTAAATTCTAATTACACAAATTTACAAGAATAATTAAGACGACAAATAACATACATATTTCGCTATTTAATTAAGACGATGACAATGTATGTATCTTCAGCTAGCCACCACCTCCGCCGTCAAAACCTGACGACATGTAGGACAGTATGAGTGGGACCCAAACCACGTGTCAATACATGTGACATGATACACATGTTGACACATGGGCAACACCCGAATCTCGTTAGCCTCTTCATAGTCTGACAAGAAAATTGCACACTCGGTTGTAGTTGCCTCAGACTCATGACTAGCTGGCCAAGTGAGCTTTGGTAGGGTATCAAGGATCCGTTTGTTGAGGGCTGCTGCTGATCCATGTTGCTGCTGCTGCATTGGTATTGGTGGTGGTGCATGGGCGAATCGACGAGGTGAAATGAAGATACACAAGTACTATGAATCCTAGCATGCATAATGCTACTGCTAGGATGTATAGGGATGCGGGTAGGCCTTCCCCTGGCGGTGGTGGTGGACGACATTGGTCGAAAAAAGTACTAGAGATGGCCGGGAGAGAATTAAGAGATCGATAACAACAGAGCTAGAAATGAAAGACGTAGTCGTATAGTATTCTTCTATATTCAACCAAAATGGAAGGAAGTTATATGTCAACATTCTTCTTCTATTAGTAGTATTGTATTACTATTACTACATATATATAGGGGGACTTTCTTTTCAGCACCAATCTTAGTGCGAGAACTGACAGAACCACCAAAAACATACATGCACGCCTTTTAAAATCAAAAACAATAAATGCAAATCATCAATAATCGTAAGTATCCACCTATGTTCTTCAGTATCATCATGAACTCTTCCTCTTCTTTCACAAAAACCTTACACACGGCCGCAATATTGCCGTTGCACGCCTTATAAGAACATACATGCACAGCTTCAAAGAAAAATTTTGTATTTCCAATTTCTCATCAAATTCTTTAGAACAACTATGTTTTTTTAAAACATATATGTTGTTTTTAGAACATATGTGAAAAAATACAATTATTGAAGGCGTGCATGTATGTTTTTGGTGGTTCTGTCAGTTCTCGCACTAAGATTGGTGCTGAAAAGAAAGTTACACTATATATATATATATATATATATATATATATATATATATATATATATATATATATATATATATATATATATATATATAGTAACTTTATTTTCCGCATCAAATTAAGCGCAAGAACTGCGAGAACTCTCAAAAACATACATGCACGCCTTCAATAATTGTATTTCTGCACATATGTTCTAAATAGAACAAATATGTTTAAAAAAACATATTTGTTTTAAAGAATTTGATGAGAAATTAGAAATACAAATTTTTTTCTTTGAAAGTATGCATGTATACACGCCTTCAATATGATGATATATATATACACTTATCAGTAGTGGTAAAAAAACACAGTTGTTTTGACTGTGGGTAGAAACGATGATGCCGTTTCGGATATCTGAATTGAAAACTTTTATCCGAAATTTTGGATATCTGAATTGGAAAACCTTAGGTAAAATAATGGGTCTAATATAAAACCGTTAACACAAATTTCGGATATCCAAATGTTTGATATCACTAATTATTGACAAATCCTTTAAATTATTTAAATTAACAACAAAAGTTATTGTCGAAAATGTCTCATTTCATATTTTTTTCTTTAGTCCAAAAGAAGCTATGAGACGACTCATAATCGTATTTACATCTTTGAACCAATACAACAGTATCAAAGCTAAATTCTAATTACACAAATTTACAAGTATAATTAAGACGACAAATAACATACATATTTCGCTATTTAATTAAGACGACGACAATGTATGTATCTTCAACTAGCCACCACCTCCGCCGTCAAAACCCGGCGACATGTAGGACATGATGAGTGAGACCTAAACCACGTGTCAATACATGTGATATGATACACATGTTGACACGTGGGCAACACCCTAATCTCGTTATCCGCTTCATAGTCCGTCAAGCAAATTGCACTTCAAATAGTCGAGCAACTCAAATGGTACTATATTCATGTTATTTACCTTTTTGCCGCTCCTTTAGCCTTTTGTAACGCATATGGGTGTGGGCTTACTGATTGGTCGTTGGCATCCACATATGGAAAGTTGGCTACTTTTAGTTTGGGGCGTGAGCCGGTAATTCCCAAGGTGGTGTGTTGGCGGGGTTAGCTGCTTGCGGGGTAATGATGAACATAGTGGTGACCGCTTCAGACCTAATGCAGGATTTCAAAACTGGTTATTTGCCCATGGCTTCACCCCGGTCCATGTTTGTGAGCCAAGTGATTGGGACTGCGATGGGGTGTGTAATTGCCGCTTGCGTGTTTTGGATCTTCCAACATGTTTATGAGACTGAGTTGACGGGAGCTTGAGCAAGCTGCAAGAAGCAATGTTCACCCAAAAACCAATTAGTGAAAGGAGATCGAGAACACGTGATATGGTCAGAAAGTGCTGGATGGTCAGCTCGGCTCCATTTCGACCCATAATCCAACCCGACCATTTTGCCACCTCTAAATGAAAATATATACATTAGTTGTTACATACCTTCCAATGCCTCTTCCTTAGTGATACTATGATATTCAGCGCGGCCTAGATCCTTCAAAAAGCTATGCTCGGGTCCAATTCCAAGGTAATCCAATCTGCAATAGAAATGATCAAAAGAATATAATATCATATTACTACCAAAAGAGATGTATTGGTAATTTTCCCATACATTAAATGGACCGTGGAGCAAAGATATTGGTTTTACCCTGCACTAATAGAATTATAAATTGGACTTCTAAAGATTTGACAGTAGAAAGTCCTACTCCTTGCAATAATCCAAACACCACCTAAACTTTGAACACTTACTATACACATAAGAAAGCAGAGGAAAACTTTAGTACCTTGATATTGTCGTGTCCTACATGTGTCACAACCTCAAATGACATTTTTTTTCTTCTCAAAAATTTCCATCCTCGCTGATCTGATATGCTCTACTATTTATGATTTGTATTATCTTTTTAAGCTCACTTCTACAATATCCAACAAATTCCATGATCGTTAAATAAATTCAGTACCGGATCTATGCAAACGTAATAAATCCACGTCAATTCATAGATACTCTGTTTATTTTAACATGCCAAACTGCAGCTATTTATGCATTTACCCAAAATCCTAAAAGTATGACATATTCACCTCAAAAGAACTTCCATATGTTTTACCTTATCGAAAGAACGTACCACTTGTGGAACAAAGGGAGCATAAGCTGACTCTCTTTCTGCCAAGGCCGTGCTTCTTCTATTTTGCATCCCTGAAGGGAAAAAGAAAAAAAATCAAATCACAAAAGAAGGATAACAAAGATTAGTGTTGTGATTTCAGATTGATGTAAAAACTATGGAAACCCAGCTTATTCTTAATTTTTCCTCCCGTGATGACTGTTAAGTTTTTACGTGAGAGTGTGCAAAAGGTAAGAAAAGAGATAGATTTGAAATGTGTGTATTTGCCCGCGACATGAAAGAGAGGACGAGGAAGAGATAACCAGGATGAAGATAGGTCAGGTGCGGGTCGGGCGGCAGTTGGGTCAGCATTTAATGTGTGGAAAACTAAAAGGGGGGTTGAATAGTTTGCCGCTTTTTAATTTAAGGTTTATGTTTGTTTGTAAAATTTAGATTTGACTTTATGTGATTTCCACACTTGCACAATATGATCAATATACTTATCTAAACAATTAATAGAATGATATGAGAAAGTCCTGTAAGACAAGAGATAAGAGTAAGAACAATCAAACCACAACGCGAGGATTTATAGTGGTTCGGTAACGAAGCACCTCTTCGCCCTACTCCACTCCCCGAGCACCAAACTCGAGAGTTTTCTTCACTATGTCAACAAGCTCCCTTTAGGCGGAGAAAACCGTACACAACATTGCTTATATCAATTTCCAACACTAAGCTAGATGTTGAGTTCTAATCTTAGCTAGAACCAATCTATCACAACACAACTTCACGACTTGTTCACGACTTCACAACTTCACGACTTCTTCACAACTTCAAGACTTCTTCACAACTTCAAGACTTCTTCACAACTTCACTTCACCACACTACTTATATCACAACTATCTAACACTACTTGGTAAGATCACCACGATCTAACTATACTTACAAAGATCACCAAGATCTAACTACTACACACAAATACAAGATATATAAATGATTTACAAATTTGTGATATGGATGCAACAAGATTGCAATACATACTTGAGGTGTAATACTTCTTCACTTGATAATGAAAGTATTCTTCTCTTGCACTTGACTAATTAAACTTGGATCACTTGGAAACAAAGCTTTATGATTAAATGATCAAAGGATTTTAGTGTGATGTGTGGGCTGTTTTATGCAACAGAAAGAATCGAGTGCCCAAAAGGTGAGAAAATAGTAGGAAAAGGTCCAGTATTTTATAGGATGAACTGGGTGGGAGCGTATCTACCTCAGGGGGCGGTCCCCTTAAATAGGTGGGCGGTCCCCTTAAAATTAAGGGGGCCGGCCGTGTATTTAAGGAGGCCGCCCTAGGCTAGGGCCTCCTCAGTTTGTCTTTTGTGTATGGGGGATTTTCTAGAACTTTTCTAGCCGTTTTAGGTCCGAAAATTTGAATTTCAAAATGTTTATTTTGAATAAAACATTTCTTTTAATTGTAGAAATGTTTTGTAATGTTTGTAAAAATGTTTACTACATTTTCTATAAAAGTTTGAGGTTGAATATAAAATTTCCTTTTGATCATAAAATGCATTTAAGCATTTATTTATTCTAATTCTTAAGTGATTATATTATCGAAATGAAAATTTACTACTAATTACTTGTTTATCGTTTAATTTATAACATTGAACTGTTTTTTTTATATTTTGTGATTATCAGAAACGTAAGATGTGAAAAATATTAATAATGTTTTGGCATTATATTTTATCAACATCTCCCCCCTTTTTGATGATTACAAATTTAAATCCATTAAGAGGTAAAATTTTTTTAAACAAGTATTTAGTGAGTGTCATGTCATTTCTCCCCCCTTTTTGTATAATTCAAAAAGACATCGTCGAAATTTGCTTAGTTAAATCGATGGAATAAATGCTCCCCATTGATGGTGTGCCCCCTCGTTCGAGGAACCAAGGACATTCAAGCAATGGTTTCTTGGCTACCAAAACGAGTTTTAGAACAAATACAATATTCCTAACTTGTAGCAGAGGGAAAATATGGCTTACTAGTAATGTAACCAAACAAATAATTATCCCATTGAAGTAAAATAGTGTGTGAACCACACTCATGCATACATAAGGAAAATAGATAACATGCTAACATACATGAAAATTTTAAACTACAAAGAGTCCTAAAACTAGTAAAGCTCCATAGGACTTGCTTGCAAAATGGTGGATGGACAATTATTTGAGAAGACAAATATAGAGTATGTTTAGTTTGGTGAAGATGGTGGAGGTGGTGGAATGATGGTTGTTGGTGGTTGTGAGAGGCTTGATGTTCAATTTATGAAACTATATATTAAAGTTTAATCTCTCAATCCAAATTATGAGGAGTTAGATGTTGTGAATGCATACAAGCTTGAATCTCTATGTACCTCAAGAAGATTCCAAGGAATGGGATAACCAACAATAGGTGGTGAAGGTGATGGAGTATCAAATTAGACATCAAGTGGGGTAATTGTTGAAAGGGTGAGAGTGATGTCTATTGATGCATTTTCTTGAGTTGAAGGTGGTGGAGAAACTCTTGGAGGTAGAGATGTTGGTGGGTTTATTTACCATTCGGTGACTAAGTGATGTTGACGTGGTTGTGATTTTGGGTATGCAGTCAAAGTCCAATTGAGGAAGAGGAAGTGTCTTTGGTTGATGGTGTTTTAGAGGGTGCATTAGGAGCACTAGGTGATGATAGTTGAAGTGTGGGTGATGGAGTTTTTGTGTCATCATGGGTTAAATCCACAAACAATTGTTTTGGTGGAATGATGTTGATTTTTGGTCTCTTGGAGGCTTTGGAAATGGAAGCTCTAGTGGATGCCATGGATGTTGATAGTGGTTAGTGTATGATTTGGGGGATGATGTGTTGGTGATGATCTTTGGAAGGGATTTATGGGAAGAGAATGGATTGAAAAAGGAATGAATTTGAACTAGTTTGGGTTGTTCAAATTGGGTTTCGAGCATTTTGGGCAAAGATTGTGAGACTAGGTTAAAATAAGGCAGGGTCTAAATAAGCAGGAAAAATCCTATTTTACCAGTGATTCCTTAGGGCTGGGGTCGGTCCCCTTAATTAGGGGGCGGTCCCTTGAATTTAAGGGGGGCCGTGGCCGGGGGTACATCCGCAGGGCCGCTCTCTGTTGGCTTCCATTTTTTTATAGAAAAAATGATTTTTCTCAGATTTTTGTGAAGTATTGTTTTATGGTGGTTATTTGCAGCAAGCGCCTACTGATGTTGTATGGAGGCACATATAATTCCTTTTTGTTAGCATGTAATAAACGTTATTAAGTCAATTGAAACCTAAAGTAGCATAATTAAAACAACTAAAGGTTTTTAAACCATCATAGAAAACAAGTACTAAAGAAACCAAAACTAAGTCTTTCTGAAATATACATTCAGATATCACCTCCCAAGTTGTTTAAGAACATACACATAAATCAATGTTAAAGTTGTCTTAAACCCTACATTTAGACATCTAGTCTCACTTCACTCATATGTACTCACTTACTGCTTCTTGCTAAACACTCCTTTTAGTGCCTTTCCAAATGACTTAAACCCTCTGTGTATCTCCTTATGCATTTGTTGCGTTTGGTTGAGCAAGGTGGTTTGTCGTTCAAAGAGTGTTTTATCTGTTTGTTCAGAAGCGAAAGGCATTTGGTAATTTTGGTAGTTGAGAGGACCAAGAGAGTTAAGGTAGGTGGTAGGAGATGGAGTACTTGGACGAGAAGTTTTGACATCATCATCATCATCATCATCATCATCATCGTGTTGATGAGATGACATGCCTTGATGATGAGAATATAAAGAAGATACGGTGACGTGCCCTTGCCATTGATCACTTTGAGGTCGCCGGGTTTTGTTTTAGGGCATAGAGGACGCATGACTCGATCAACATTGTCATAAATAGCCATTGTCCAGATGATGGATACTCGTCATGGACATGGCGATAAAGTCGAGTAAGAAACTTGCATATGGAAGATTTGGGTTGATTGAAGTAGCTCTAGCCACATTGCGATTCTTTTGACAGAAAGAAATAAGCACGATTGTATGTTCTTCGATAACACAACCCCCCAATACAACCATGTGAGCAAGACAAGCGGGAAGATGGGTCCCGATGCCTCTAGTCTCGAAACACATTCTCTCGACATGAGTTCTTCCCATTTGCCTATCATGTCGGGGCTTAATTATTGGTGAGTATTTGATTTGGAATGAGAGAGACCATGTTGACTTTTAATGGTTATGGTCTCATCTATGACACGTTCCAATTCAGAAGTCGACGATTGTCATCGGGAGATCGGAAGATCGGTGCAACTATGGTCCCTTCGGTTTTTTTCGAGAATACTCAAGAATGCAAGTTCCCCACTCATTTGTAAACGGGTTTGACATTATAATGGAATTTTGAGGTTTGATTCGAAGTAGCATAGAGTATGAGTTTGAATTCGTGTTGTATATAAAAGAGATGACAAGATAGCCATATTCATCGGTTTGTACCGTGACTTGACTATAGAAGTCTAGAATGAATCTTGGAACAATCGGTTCGTTGATTTGAAAGAGACAATTGAAGTGAATGTTAGTAAAGAGACGCTCGATGTTGTTGGATTTATAGTTGGCTTGATCAATAATGCGACCTTCGTGAATGCTGCGGTTTACAATAGGTTTGTAGAATTGGGCAATGGTAGGGGAGATGCCGGGAATTTTGGATACTTTTGGTATGTGGATTTTGGTCTGGAGTGACTATATCGGTTGTAGTAGCTTTCAGCATTTTGTCACCTAAACAAGTTATCCACAACATAAGATGTTACAAAAAAATATAATAAGTAAAATGAAATTTTGAAAAATGACAAATGTGGGACAAGGATTACTTCGACTCTAAAAAATAAAAAACCTAATGTAAGTGATCATATTGTTCCTTATTTATTTTTTGACTTAATCTAGGATGTCGGAAGATCTCTATTATTTATATATTTAACATCAGAGATAATGATCCTAACACACCTTATTAATATAAAATTTATTTATGCTATGTCAAAAAAACTATACGTTAAGTATATATTTTGTTGACAAGTATAAGTTTATTACTTTGACAAAGGTTAAGTAGTGTTTGTTTTGACTCAAAAACATGTTTGTAAAATGTTTAAACCAAAAGCCTCTTTAATTTTCTACCTTTCATAAAATGTTATCAATAGTATATAATATATGAATTATATTATTAATGACTTATACAAGTTTAGTTATGTGTTTATCCGAGTGATAAAACTATAGTGATGGTCATTTACGACTCTAAAAATTGTATCCTAGAGAAACGAAAAACCTCCTTTATTTTATATAATATTACTCATTGATTTGAAAAATATTTACATATGTTTAGATTATCAATATACTTGATTTTTTTTAAATGTTTTGGCATATTTAATAGACTATGTGTAGAGTTTAGAATTGCATATATGCCGGAAAGGGTTCGAGCCGTATGATCATAAGCATACATGACTTGTTCTTAATTTTTTTGACTCATTTAAGTGTTTTTGATTCGATCTATCAAGGTTGTAGTGTTCCTAGGACTCGGTATCATTGTTGTTATGAGTTCTCGACCAAAATAATGAGTATGAAAATTAAGGAACACAAATTTGGGGATTTTTTTTTAAAGGGGGGGGGCAAAATTGGATGAAATCAAATGAAAAGAATGATGAAAAACTTATAATAGATGTTGTTGATTGTCTTGTTAGTGAAAGCCCTTTGCGAAATTTGGTTAACTAGGTGATTTGAAGATTGGTTTTTGAAGGTTTTTGGCTATGGTGTTCGTTCACAGTGGGTAAGAGAAGAAGAGGAATGAGAAAATGATGTGTTTGGCATAAAGATTTGTCTGTAAGGGGGTGTTTGTTTTTCCAGATAGGCGGTCCCTTTAATTAATTAAGGGGGCCGCCCACTTTACACTGCCGGTCCCTTTAATTTTAAGGGGGCTGCCCCATGAAAAAAAATTCTTCAAACTTTAGCCAGTTTTGTGAGAATGAGTATTGACATTTTTTAATTAACTCATTGTTTAATTAAAAAGTTTTTTTGACTATTTCGGACAAGATAATCAAGATGTCAATACATGAGGTGATTTGAGGTAAGACGAGAATGAATAGCGAAGATAATGAAATAATAAGACGTAGTGGATATTTATCAAGTTGAGGCCGATAGACGTAGATGATGGTTGACGCATGCGGATCCGAGGCAATCGTCGGAGGTGGTCGAAGGGAGTTTGTTTTCCTTCCATAAGTGTGTCTATGATCCTATTGCTTGACTAATCCTACTTCTATGTTAATTGTTAACCACTAGCTTGCTCTTCTTCATCTACGTGAGATTTCTACGTGGTCATAGAAGATTTCTATTTTGTAGACGTATGACTATAATCTATACGAAAGAATAGTTCATAGTGAACTAATCTTTTTAAAGCCAAAGAACCAACAAATGGTATCTCTAGAGACTACACTATTTTCTAAGAACTAATTATACTACAACATCATAGTAACACATAGACATTTTATTCTACGAAAATGAGAAGTGAGGCGTACCTTAGTCTTTGGAATTATCTTCATCAATGTCTTCATAATGTAAATGATAAGAGTTCATGAGAGCCTTATCATGAATTTCTTAATCCGAAGACAAAGAATATTTGTAGAGAACACACCACTTCAAAGGTTGCGATGGCTTAGCCATTTGGTCCCCAATGTTTCATCTATCCGAAGTTATTATTTCCGCATATGTTTTGCATTTGGTTTTGGCACATACATGGTGAACAACTTCCACATTGATTGAAACTAAGTGGATGTGAATGATTCCTTATTATGTGATTAGGATGTTTTGTCTGCCTTGGTCTTCCTAGGTGATGGTCTGAGGATAATTAGTCTTTCTTGGAGGTAGAGTTTTAGACCTTATTGTGGGTTTAGTAAATCCGACTTCGGGTTTTAAGGAGGGTTTGTAAATTTTTTTTACCTCATCATCGCTTGCAATAGGAATTTAATATTGTTTATAAGTATAGATTTTGGTTTTGAATTTGATTCTATCAATTTTTCTTTCGACTCGACTTCTTGGGCATTTACAAACTTTACTTGTTTGGTTTCACTAGGCGACTCTTTGGGTTTAAATTTATACCTACACTAGATTTATCTCCGGAAGTTTTTTGAGAATTTATTATTTTCTTAAGTGAGTGACTACTATCATTAAATTGATTTAGCCTAGATATTTCTTTTCTAAGCTTCTTATTTTCAAGCTTAAGGTCTTGACATAATTTACATTCTTCAATTACTTCCTTACCTTTTTCTAACCTAGATAGTTTATCTTTTAATTCTAGTACTTTATTTTCTAATTCTATTTTAGCTTGTTTTAGAGTTTTATTTTTAGCCATGACTTTTATTCCTAATTTGCATAGTCTACTATATTCATTATCTAAGTCATTTTCATCTAGTGATGATTGATCATCAGTAAAGTATTCGGTTTCAGAAAGTACCTCATTTGAAGCTTTAGCCATAAGACATTTTTTGTCATTTGTCTTC